>JAZHYW010013185.1:0-95012 GCA_037355805.1 Ixodes ricinus | reverse complement strand
CTATGACAATACTTAAAACGGATGTCGGAAGGTTTGAACAAACCTACCTTACCTATCGTGTAAGGCCCGCTTATTGACGTGCTTGGCGGGCCGTCGCTTTTCAATTTTCTTTTCCCCACATATTGCTCTTATATTTGACGGAAATGTTTTCAAACGTCCTTTTATGTTTGTTAATCTGATATGACTACGCTTAAATATTATTTTAAGACTGTTTCGATTTTTTGAAGTTAACTAAGTAAGCAAACTGAACGCTGCGGGAGAACCCCTTACAATATTATACTATAACTATAATATCGATGTATAAAGATAAAACCGAACTGTGTGTCGACTCAAAAGCCAATTAAAATTATGATCCTGTTACGAAAATAACTAATATATAAGTAAAAAATGAAATGACAGAGATGTGCGTCGAAGAATGGTTCACAAACATGTCTTGTTTTTAGACGCAGTGCTATTGGTAATATAGGCAAAACCATATATGCCAAAAAATGTTTATTGCATCTTTAAGAACACAAAAGGTTTTTCATATGAAAAATTAAAAATAATACTTTTTATAGTTTTGTGATATTTTCTTTAAAATTTACAGTGTTTCTTTATATGAACTATACTTAAATTAAAAATATCATAATTTTTAAATAGCCTTAGAAGCAAGCATTCACTTGATACGTTTATTTTGCCTTAAATAATTGTACAGGAAAGCTGTCTCTATTCAAACATGGCCCATCATTGTCGAAGTTGCAGGACTCAAGAATTTGTATTTCATAAACTAAAATAAAAAACACACTTCTAGAGATCTTGAACCCTTTTTATACAAAGTTTTAAAGCAACAAAAGTAAGTTAATATTGTTGTAAAAGAAATAATCTGAACTTTGACGACTCCAAAATGTGTCACTCATGAAAATTGCGAAAATCGCAAGACCTACCTTCTGCCCTTTCGAAGCTACAAATTCAAGGGTAAACAAATTTTCCGTAGTTTTAATTTGCATGTTTTGTTCTAGTCACACATTTTCCACCTACATGTTTTTTTTTTCATAATTTTGTTATGGACTTATCATTTTTTCTTGCACGATTCGAGATGAAATCACCCACTGATGGTCGCTGCATTCGAAACAGCTTTTGATTTCGTTCTATCAAAATTATGATTCCTATCATAATAGTGGCTACTACCCGTACCACTTTGGCAAACAAGTCGCAGGAAAAACGGGCTCGTGCGTACGAGTTAAATAGTGTCCAAATGTACTTTACGAGTTTTGTTTCCACATTTTTTTGTTGCTCTACCTTTACGCGATTGTTAATAACCTCGCCATGATATTTTTAATAATTATTCGTAGTTTTCACGCCATCCTGTTCTCTTACTGTTCATACCTGCATTTTACTGTGAACGGCCGGTACACTAGATTCATGGCCCGGTTAACAGCTCCGTTTATTGTTTCTTTGTTTTCCTTTTTTCGGCAACCTATATCTCTTACTCGAGGCAATCTGGTGTGAGGAACAAAACTGGCGATTTCAGGCCCAAGCAACAATACCAATTATTCGATTTATATCAACCCAAAAAAGCAGGTATGTCTTTGTTAGGCGAGAAGCCCATGCCACGAATGTCTTAGCTGCCACACGTGACAATGCAATGAATAAGTACCACAAATGACGGACATCAGAAGTAAAACAAGTTTCAAGTCTTAGACCGAGCCCGGCAGCTTTGACGCGCGGAGCACAAATTGGAGTTGAATCGGCAGTTTAACATTTCATACCACGCGCTTAAGGTAAAAAAAAAAAATGAAAAACACGATTGCTGGAAGACCAGAAAAAACATGTTCTTTCGTGTGATTCATTCAAATATATTAGGCACTGAAGACGATCAGCCATTTGCGTTTATGTACATACCTATTGCTTTAGCAGACGGTATTTGCAAAATGGCGTCAGCTGTTGATAGCTCTACACCCTGCGTTCACGTGTGTATCAATTCAGCAGACGCTTTGTTGCCATGGGTGACGATGACCATTGCAGACAGAATATATATATATATGCACCAAATAAAGACAGCTTTGTGTAATGTTTCAGTGCCAATATGTTCATTGGTTTATTCGTACGAATTATTTTTACGTTCGAACAGCGCTCAAGAACACCCTGTATAATCGGTGACAGGTTTTAGGGGAAGCTCCTCCACCTTTGCGCGAACTTTAGCAGAGCGAACATTGGAGAGGATGTTGCTTTCTTTATAGGTTCGCTCGGCTAGAGTGTAAACGGTGGGAGTGCGGAAGTCACCGAATATAATCATACGCGAACTCAAGATGTACCGCTATAGTTACTGCACAGTTCCAGAACTACCTCATAGATGGCACCAGCATGCCAGTGCGTTCGCTTGTCGTGAGGAGCACCTGGGGAGCACGAGGCAGCAAACCATCCCTCGCAACCAAACGCAAGTGTGCGAGTTGAGGTGAAATAGAGTAGAATTGCCGACCGCATCAGATAGACCCCATGAAAGCAGCGGGAGGGTTTGTTTTCTGTCGTCGCGATTGTGGACCAGATTCCGCTTCCCGTCGCACGGGAGGGCGGAACGTCGCCGACTTCCGGACTCGGCGCGTGCAAAGTGGCCGTTCGGCAATCGCTTTGTTTCACACGCGATCAGGCTGCGCCGAAGGGACGAAACGGTGTCGGGCGGGAAAGAGAAAGCGAACGCTGGCGCGGCAGTTGTTGTCGCGCACTGACGGCTGGAACAGCCCGCGGGCAGGCACGCGCGAGAGACGGAACGAAGAGGTACCACCTAGAAGACAAAGGCCTGCGTGACGTCATCGTTCGTCGATATCGGACCCGCCCCAAGCAGCAAGCGCGCTCGAAGCTGGACCAGAGTTCCTCGCAAAGGTGCAAACGTGTCTCTCTTGGTGCGCGTCTGCGCGCAGCGTCGCGCTTGTTCTGAGAGGCTGCACGACACACTGGCGGCAATTCTGGCGCACATGCGCAGTTCGTACAGGAGGGCCTATCCGTACCGCATCGAATGTGCAGAAAAGGTTCCCTAAATACTTTCTACAGTAAGGAGTTTTAGCGATTTGATTTTGGAGCACACGGTTCCGAAATCATGAACGGTGCAGCTGAGATCCGTCCTGTCAAACCGTACGTGAAATTTAACGTAATGTTTAGCGATTCGTAAAACTGGTGCCGCCCTCATAAACGATTATCTTTTCGTTTTTGATCAACGGCACTGCCATCTTCTAGTAAACGTGTAAAACATTCCGCAGCGTGCAAAACCATGGCGGCTCGTGTATCGGCGTACGACTTGTGTAAACAAGACAGCGAGACTTTGTGCGAGCATCCGACCGCTTTTTGTCCCAGTCTCGGGGTTTTTTCGAAATGTTCAGCCACCACCGGCTCGTTTGCGCCGCTTACCTTTTGTTCACAGCTGATGTAACGATTCACCTATCGGAATTTCAAGACCTGCGAAGCTAGATATGCGGTAAAAAAGTGTTTCAACGGTTGCAAAAGGTAGGTGGTGGTGTGCCTTCATCATCTTGAACCCGAACGATCGTTTACGTTCTGTTCCGTCCAACCGAATCATTTTGTCTGCTCGCGGTCGCCACGACAGGAAGTCAGCCAGCGGATCGCGAACGTCACGCACTAGCTTAAGCGTAGTTTACAGCGTTTCGCGATCGCTTTACCACCGTGAGCCAGATCCTCGAAATGACTACTCAAGATAAAGCGGAGTAACATGGAGACGGCAAACCGCCTCCCGCTGTCCTAGGCCCTAACGCTTCGGCTGGGGCGGAAACGTTGAGGCGGTGGGAAACCCGACCGCCATGCTTTTTTTATCCGAGTCGTGAACGGTGCTGGTTGCGTTCCGGTGACGACTCCAGCGGCCGGGTGGGAGAAACGAGTGAGAAGCACATCCCAGAAGCCGCCAATGACTCGCACGCGCATGCGCGGTGGCGTCGCCGATCTGTTCGTGTGGAATCAACTCCCGGTACAAGTTCCTAATATCGCTCCGCGATTACCGAGATTGCTCCGTTCACGAGATAGGATCGCCCAAGCACCAATCCTAGAGCAAGATGAGTGAACGTAATAAGCCATTCCCGGCGTTTCTTAGGTTCTGAAAACTTGGAAACAGCGCCAACAGAAATAAACGAACGGACAAGAACGAGAAGTGAACGAACACAACGCTGACTGGCAACTGAAGTTTATTCCTGCGAGGAACAGAAAGGAAAACATAAAGATGCAAGATAGATAAAACATAATCAACCCCCTTGAGGCACGCCTCTAAACACTTAAACAAATTTGCCGAATTTCTTGATAAAAGACACTTCGTCATTCGCCAAAGCCACGGACGGGGCACTAACACACGTGTCCGCTCCGTAGGTAGCAATAAAAAACGCCTCGTCAATTTCTCTAGTCACTTTGTTGTGGTGACGAGCCAGAATCTTAATCTCCGTGAAAACCGGAGAACACGATACACCTATCACAATGAACTGCAAGGTGTCCCGACGGTGAAGAACGGAGGGAAAGGGAATGCTCCCTGGCCCTAACATTAACACACCTCCCCGTCTGACCTATGTACACCCTGCCACACGACAGAGGGATCAGATACACGACGCCCGTCGCGCACGCAACATACCGGGTGCGGTGGCTAACCACACACCGAGACCCAGATAACCCAACACGATTAACTGCGGCACAAAGACGGGACAACTTTGAAAGGAGCTGAGAACACAACAGGCACGTCTAACTTCCCGAGAACCCCTACGGTCCTATGGCAGGGCGGGGTATGCATACGGCAGAACAACCGGCCTAGAGGACATCCTTCTCCATTGCTTCGAACTCGAACGACCTCTGCCAGAACGCGCTTACGCGTTCTGGCACGTTTTCTAACAGTCATTTTTCGTGTTTCCTTTTCCTCGGGCACTCTGCCAAATGATTGGTTAATGGCGCGAGTAGTGCCTGTGTTCAAAAAGGGTGACCGACTTGCGTTAGGCAACTACCGGCCTATTTCTCTGACATGCACATCCTGTAAACTACTAGAACACATCATCGCTAACCAAATTAAAGAGTTCCTGAACGCGAATAACATACTCTCGCCTCATCAGCACGGATTTAGAAAGGGATTCTCTACGGTTACCCAGCTTGTTTCCACTGTTCATGAATTTGCATCCATTCTAGACAGATCAGGCCAAGTTGATGTTATTTTTCTTGACTTTAGCAAGGCCTTCGACTTGGTTCCCCACGGAAAGCTAGTTAGCAAACTTGAACGTGTAGGTCTTCATCCCTTTATTGTTAGATGGGTATGTTCTTACTTACAGCGTCGTAAACAATTTGTCGAAATCAACAGTAGCTGCTCAGAGATATTAGACGTAACATCTGGAGTACCACAGGGGAGCGTTCTTGGTCCTTTGCTGTTTTTAATTTATATAAACGACATAGTTTCCGCCCCACACCCGTCTGTGAACATACGTTTATTTGCAGATGATTGCGTGTTGTTTAAAGAAATATCTTCGCCTGACGATCAACAATTAATGAGCGCAAGCCTCAATGACATTCAAAGTTGGTGCTGTACGTGGGACATGAAGTTAAATTTTGAAAAAAAACTGTTTATCTGCAAATTACAAATAAAAAAAAGCCATTCAACTTCCAATACAGACTAAATAACATTCCCATCGCTCAGGTTGATGACTACAAGTACCTCGGAGTGACCATAAATAAAAACTTAAATTGGACGACCCATATAAAAAATACATCCTCGGCAGCCTTCAAGAAGTTGGGTTTTTTAAGGCATAAGCTGAAATACGCTACTCCAAATGTGAAATTACTGGCTTACAATTCATTCGTTAGATCTAAACTAGAATATGGTAGTATTACTTGGGACCCTCATACGAAATCTAATTCTGAAATATTGGAACGAGTTCAAAGACGTGCTGTAAGGTTTATATACGGAAAATTTAAGAGAACTGATTCGCCCTCACTTTTGATGCAAACCAACAAAATACGAACTTTAGAGCACCGTCGAAGGATAGCCCGTTTGAAGTTTCTGCACTCTCTTTTTATACGAAAACTGTCCTTGGATCCAGATTACTACTTAAAGCCGCTTTCTACAAGACGAACTAGGCACCATCATGAACATTCCTTAACACCATACTTTGCACGCACTAACCTGTTTAAATTTTCGTTTTTTCCTCGTACAATTGAAGAATGGAATTCTCTTCCTTGTTCGGTTATTTCATCTTCGGATTTTGCTTCATCATTAGAACAGTTATTGTAGTGGTGTTTTTGTATTTCGATGTGTTTTGGTGTTTTTATATTTAGTGCTTACATGCTTCGGTATTGTGCTTCTTGGCTAGCTACTTGTTTTGCTGTATCGTACCGCCTCTTTCATATTTTTTGCCGATTTGTATGCCTTATTTCTTGTATTGTTGTTTTGTTTTTTGTACGGGTTCTTGAGTTTGTACCCTGCCCATCCTGCTTGGACCACGTGTGGTCTGCAGTATCTAATAAAAATAATAAACAATGAGAAGTGATTCCGCAACACCCCGACCACGGCCAGCGGGAAACCAGCAGAATGCAACCTGCTGGCCCGAGACAAAAAGCTTGTCTCGCAGCTATGGTGGCAGGATTTCCCAAAGTGGAGCATACACATGACACAGCAATGGCCCTTTTAACAAGTTCGGAGTGGGCAGAATCATACCCCAAGAGCCCCTTCTTTGACCAGGGTTCATGCGATCAACAAACATGTGAGGCCTGAATCTCAACTCGTTCTCGTTGATTCTAAGAAACCTGGAGCGTCCATAGTTTCCCCGCAAAGCACTTTGGAGAGCCCATCGCTACAATCTATGTAGCGGTTTCAGCACCTTTTCCATAAGGGCGCAGCTATCTTGAATGTCGTCACTTTTGGTATGCGTTAAAACATCGTTTTCATCTCTCTACGCCGCTGGAAGGTGTTCGCAAAAAATGCGTGATTTTCACACGTTCCGGTTTGGCCTCACGTCTATTTCCTCGCATATTTCAGGTTGCAAATGCTGTATTATTTTCTCCCCGCATGCCAGATATGGAAACCACGTGACTGAGAACGAAAGGAGACGAAAACGTCCATACCTAGCGCAAGTTCGTCTGCCTCTTTTGCAGGGGTTGCGGTGATGTCAGAAAGACGCCGAGCTCTGATTGGCTGCGATCGGAAGGATAGTGGGTAGACCTCGAGGCATCTTGCATCGAGGTCTACCCACTATCGTCCCGATCAGAGCCAATCAGAACTCGGCGTCGTTCTGATCGCCTGCAACCCCTGCAGCGGACGAACTTGCCTCCGCGTACGTTGAAGCCTCAAAACAAAAAGAGTCTGGCGTGTGCCACTGAACATGACGTTTCACCGTGCTCAAAGTCACAGCGAAGACTATTATTTTGATCGGTTAAACTATCAGCCTCGTCATTGGCCCTGCAACCATCCGTGGATTGCAGCCATTGGTGGCTCACTCCAAGTCCTTTGTGAGAAAATAGACGCTCCAGGTATCTCTAGAGCATAGGAGAAAGCTGCCCATTCAGGATAATCCACAGGTCGACTTCTCCTCGGAGTGCGTGGTAAAACGATCCCTTCAATCTTCGAGGAAAAACACGACGCAAACTGGCCTTGGATCGCCCGGTAGTGGGCGGGTTCATAGGACAGAACCTCATGTGCAACCCGTAGAAACTGCGCTATTCGCGACTCCATGCGACTTATAGGGTTCGCCGCTATCGGGAAAATATGGCGGTCTCAAACACGTCGTATACCATGCCCACGTGCCAGTTCAACGCATGCATGGGTTTCAGCAGGCAAGCATTGGACCCAAAATGGTTTTCACCCGATTTTCACTCGTTGCGTGTCAGGCCTTCAGGCTGCTGTGTTAGCGTAAGCGAGCTTCCGGAGCTGCTCGACCTTTTCGGGGCAGCTGATGGAACGACTGCTGGCGCTGATGAACTTTGATAAACGCGGAATGTGCGACTCACCCGGTAGTGTGAGTTGCGTTCAGAGCGACCAATCAGGTGCGCTATTAGCCGCTAAGAGGGGCCGAAGAACCACTCGAGAAGCGAGATGCGTCAGCATAATAAACCCCGCGTTGTCACGGCCTTCACAACGTCGGTGTTTGAGCCGAGTACCGTAATTACTCTACGGGCGTTCCGGAACATGCCCTCATATACGGTTCACACGTGCGCCGTCACCGCCGGCAGATGTCAGCGATGCTTCGGGATCAAGAATCAGCTGCGAGTGACATAGTACCGTAGTGTGTTTTAAAAGGTTTATGACGGCGTACCTAACAACACGTCGTTCAGCTTGGCGCTCTTAAGCAATCGTATTTTCAGCGATAAATGCGCGCCCATGTCAACCGGGTCACAACGGGTTCAGGTTCGATCTTGGATGCCCGATCGTCAGTGACGCGTATGGTCATGCTGCCACCTTTTTTCCTTCTTGAGCGGGTACAGCGGCTGTAGTCGCCGTAGTCACCGACAGGCTGAGAAAGGCAGAGAGAAGTTCCCCGCCGCCTCCATGCAACGCCAGCTTTCTAGTCACCTACCTGGGATGCAACGCTACCGTGTCTCGTGAACTCCGGGCGTGCACACGCAGCCAACGCGGCGGAGGAGGGCCATGCGCACGTGCTGGAGGCCGGACGTTCCAAAGACCATAGCCTCCTCTATACTCGGAAAGTCTGGCAGTTCGACGACGGAGCCATAGAGTGCCCGGTCGCAGATTTGGAGCGCGATGGATTCAGGCAGCACAGCGCATCCAAGAGCCATTTCTCGGGGAACCTGGACGTCAGCGCAATGGCTCTCGCAGCGGCGAGGGCGCGAAAACACACTTGTTCGCTCGGGAGAAGTGTGTTTCGGCGTCTCCGCCGCAGCGGGGCGCCAGTCACGTGGCCTCTCCTCATCCGTTCGTCTGCCGCTCCACCTTTTCCCTCTCGGCGGCCATTTCTCGAGGCCATCTGCCAGGCTTTGTCAGTATATAGGAGGCTATGTCTGAACAAAAGCCAGGCCTGCACTGGCGCAGTGCTTTGAATGGAAGCCGAGAACCCGAGCTCACTATAAGGTATATCCACTCGGCGCCATATTTGTGGGTGCTGTTCCAGGGGAGCGCATGCTCAGAACGAGGCCACATTAATAGGCTGCTAAGACTGGCATTCTTGAGGGCGCGGAATGCACGTTACAAGAGAACTGTGCAAGCTCGCCATCAGCACGCGCTCAGCAGTCACGCACACGAGCGGCGGCTTCACGGAGAATACTTCGCTATTGTAGCTTCTGCTACGTTCACACTTAAAGCGGTGAAACGAGCAGCGTATTTTCCGGCGGAGGAAGAAAACTTATTTGTCTTCCGGGGATCAGGCATTGGGGAGCACTTCAACAGTGCCAGAGGTGTACACGCGCCAGCGGGCAGCTTTGCTTAAGGCGTCTGTTTCGCACGTTAGGACCACGTGTGAATGAGACGCGAGACGTGCTCGCCGAGCACTGTGGTGTAACTGCCGCAGTGTGGAAACCATACGCTAGCCTCGGAAACGCGTGGCACAAATCTTCCGTTTACACCGTTCCAATGTTTCCAGAATCACAGCCCAGCGTGCAATCTTCACACCGCAACCGGGGTGCACGTTCGTCACCCCGAAAACGAATAGAACACGCACCACACGCGCGAACGCTGAATGTACGTGGCACTAGGGTGCCTTCATGTGCGCTTTGCTTAGGGTAGTGCCATCTCGTCATTTGATCTCACCCGTTTATTCTTATCTTTTTGTTCAGAAGCACGTGAAAGAGCGTGTCCCTGCACGCGTTTGTGGCGCTGACTGTGCTATGGCGACATTTGTTTTCGTCGATTTCTTTGTACTTTCCCCGTGAAGCATGCATTGACAACCGAGCATCGGGTACTACAAAGGGTGGCATCACCCTAAACAGAAGAACATTGAGGCACCCTACGTGGCACTGGCCAGAAGCCCCGGTACTGAAACGGTCTATTTTCGGGAAATCTTAGCACCGACAATGAGCATATATACTGCGAGTCAGTATGACCTGTTAGTTCTTAACGGAAACAAAAGGAAAACCTGTGACGGTGCAACACCTTTATGCCGAGGTCACACTGCTAATACATCATACAAAGAGAGTCTGCAGACACTGTCTGATGCATGTGTTTTCTTTATATGACGGTCACACTGGTCCCATAAAAGCCGTCTGCAGACATGTTGACAAGCATACATGTGTGTGAGGCAACTATCATTCCAAACATGCTTGAGAACCCGTCCGCAGATAATACTGTCTGTCATACACTTCTCCAGCCAACACCACTGTCTGTTGTCTTATGCTTGAGCAGTGTGACCACGGGGTGTGAGGAAAAAAAGGTGAACACTGCGACGGTGCCACACCTTTGAGAATTTGGTCAAAGTTACTAAACCGAGGGGCTCACCGGTTGTCGTCACCAGGCGGGCGAAGTAGGTGCCGCCGCGGCAGATCGGACGATCGCTTGATGGACACTCTTCGGGTGAAGTCGTTTGACCTGCGAATATGAGCGAAGAGGGAAACTGAATTAAGGAGAGATTCGTAAATCACAGAGTGACTTATTATATCGTGACTGCCATCACACGTTTGGCTCACTTTAATTCGGACACAATGTTCGATGCGGCAAATAGCCGGTTTAAAACTCTTCAACGAGCCACTATTATTAAATTACTATTATTACTATTACTATTAAATGCCCTCCGCGTATTCTGCGCGGAGGGCATTTCACGCGGTCATTCACAAAAATAAATAAATGATAAAATAAAATGTTATCGTGTTGCGGGATTAAGATATCGTTATGAATGACTCGACAGAGGAGTCGAGTCTCCACCGAAAATGCCGGAAGCGTCTTACAGCTTCACAGCGCATAAACGTCTCACAAAACAGGCAGTCACTCGATTAGAGACACAAAAACATACACACAGCGCTGTTTTTGTGTCTGTAATCGAATGAGTGCCTGTTTTGTGAGATGTCTATGAGCTGTGAAGCCGTAAGATGGAAAACCAACTAGCCCAAGCTGCTGTATTACCAAGCCGGAAGCGACACGTCAAATGTTCCAATCGAGTCTGAACGTCCAACGTAACGGAATATCCAACGAGATCAAAGATGCAATTTGACTCGAATCTCTATCGAGTCCGAATATCCAACGAGCCGGAAAATACGACTAACGAGACAGAAGGAACCACGCGTCGACGCACATGTTCGCCTTCGCCATTCGACGAGCTTTCTATCACAGCGATCCTGACGGGTCCTCCGAGTGTTCTTAGAATAAGTAGCCGCACGTGCATTTTTAAGAGTGGCGCACACGAGCAATGTCATGGAACACCCTTCGCGCACGATTGAATTCACCGAAACCAGTATAGGGAGTATTCACTGGCGGCCATAGCTGTGTGCGCGAATGCTGAGCGCGTGCCGATGGCGAGCTTCCACAGTTCTTTTGCAACGTGCATTCCGCACCATCAAGAGTGCCGGTCTTAACAGCCTGTTGATGTGAGCTCGTTCTCAGCATGCGCTCTAAACAGCACCCAGAAATATGGCGTCCAGTGAATACTCCCTGTAGCCATAAGCATGGAGGGTGGAAACAAAGGCACCGAACGGACGCGCAAATTGAGACACGGCGATTATTGTCGCGCTGCACTTCGGGGTGACTTGAATCATCCCACTCGGCTTTTAAGAAACGCCGGGCGTGTTCAGCCTCTTATTGTCGCAGCCAATCAGGTGGCGACAATAGCCTATAAGAACGTCGAAGAACCAATCAGAAAGCAAGAAACAAGCCGCGCTCGGCGTTTCTTGAGGGATAGAAACTGAGGGAGAGGAGGAGGGTGAGTGCGCGGAGACGTCAGCTCTGATTGGTAGGATTAGTGGGTAGTTGTCTCTGCTCACTGTCTCGCTCAAAATCAGAGCGAACCGGAGCGTCGTCTGCTCCTCGCCCAGTGTCTCGCGTTCGAACGCGGGACATGAGACGCGTCTCCGACCTTAGGGAACTCAAAGAACAATCGTTGCCCAGTACAAAGCTCGTGTCCACTGAAACGCATCTGCCTGTTATACGATGACTCTCTCAAAATATTCTATAACGCTCGCTCAGTTGCTTGCAATGCATTGTGCTCTTCTTGTGTCTCGGCCTTCTCTAAGTAACACTTCCTTTTAGCTCTTTCTTTTTTCTTTTACGTCACTTGGCACACGTGGGTCCGTCCTAGCTGGAGAAAACATTTCAAGAAATCGGTGTTCTCCGGTTTGAACCGATTCTGTATGTTTGACGCCGACAAATGTTTATCGGCGTGTATTGGTCAAAACCGGAAAGTTACGGCTTAGCTATGTGCTTCGAGGGAGTCCGGGTTACAAAACTCAATCTGCAAGCGACATATATCATCGAGTGATTTCCATAATAGCGCGACAAAATGCAGCGTCTTTGCTTACCTTTAAAAAATTCCGATAGCTTCGAAGGGCAGGTCGAGCTTTTCATTTTGTTCATATGGGATATCTCCAGCGGACTTTCCGCTGTAAAACGAGCCGGAAAATTCTGCGGCTGCACATAGACAGCTCGAACTTTAGCCGAATACGCACTGAGCAGAACAGTTTTACTGTGTGAAATTTCAAGACGAAGTTCTCTTCGTGTAAAATATGAACAAAAACTTGCCGAAAGTAAAAGTTGGGCGTGTTCGCAGACGACTTAGTTTGCGACGCTAAAGCGACGCTGTTTACTTGCTGCGTCATCTACCGATAGGCGCAGCGAGCAGACGACGCACTCTGTTGTATGCTCGCTCCACCTATCGGTAGATGGCGCCACAAGTAAACACACTTCAGAAGAAAAGGGTATATATATTCTTATGCCTTGTCCCATATACGACACCACAAAACATCGATTTGACTTACAGCGCGCTGACGTCGAACCGACGCTCCAACTTTCATGAGCGGCTTGATAGTCGAGTGGTACAACTTTTAAAAATAGCTAGTGTATACGTGTTACTGACCACAAAAAAAAAAAAGCAATCGGGATTTTCTTGGCTTTACTGCCAAACCTCAGTGTCTTCGTTTGTTTTTTATGTAGTCTTTGATAAATATTTTTATCTGTTTAATGAGGCGTATATCACCGTTCCTCAAGCCCCTCGTAAAAGTGGGGGCCGTCTGTTCGACATTAACGCGCTGTACGTTAAAATGAAGTTTTGGGGTGTCGTATATGGGACAAGGGATGTAAGAATATACCTTCTTTTTTTTTTTCTGAGAGTGTAGCGTCTAACGCGGTTATCTGGGAACGCTCTCAACCTTTAGTGTGGCAAGTTTTTTGCTATCATTTTCTTAGAGGAAGGGAACTTCGCCTTGAACTTTCTCGGTAAGACTGACCTGCTCAGTGCACATTCGGCGAAAGTTTGAGCTTTCAATGTTCGGGCGCCCGTTTTTCCGACTTGGTCCGCTCGGGACACTCGTGGACTGCACATCCAAGATAACAAAGCCGTAGTGCTGAATGAGATGGCGTCATCAGCGAAGGTCAACGCCGGGCACAGATTGGACACGACGATTGCGTCAACGTTCGGCTCAAACTTGACTCGACGCCGAGCACCGACGCTGCACTCGTTTCCAATCCGTGTCCAGCGTTGGCCTTCACTGGTGGCGCAAAAATGTCAGCACTACAGCCTGTCTTCTAGGCGGCGTTGCTCTCTAGACCGTTTTACTGAAAGAGCGCAAGAGAGAAGAGGGAAAGGGCGACCGGCACTTTCCTCCTTGCTGGATAGTTAGGAACGAGCGGAAGACCCCATGACTCTGATTACGATACCCGATATTTCGCCGATCGACGCATTTGCGCTTGCATCGGTATCGTTAATCGGATATATTCTTATCCGAATCGTGCGCGGAACGGATACTACTAAAACTCTCTAATGTGAAAAGGAGTGATAACTCTCCGTACCGACGCACCATTTCCGCTATTTCGCCAGTCTTCCTAGAACGTGACCGTTTAGCGCTTTCCACGTTCGAAGTTCCTGAAAGAGTTGTCGTTCCTCTGTCCGCATGTCGTCCGCGACGAACGAGCGCTGCAGGAAGTGGGTGGACCATGGCGCCGCTCCTCACATCACTGCCCTCCCGCATGTGCACCCAAACAGCGAATTATACGAGACGCCGTTCGTGTTCCCGACGGGCCCATGTTTTCCTCCAGTCGTTCTCTTGGTCCGAGAGGTCGCGCCAAGGTCTTCTTTTTACGGAATTGCTCCAAGGCCGCGCCAACGGCCCGTTCTCTTATTCTCAAACTCATTCGAGTGTCAGGGCCCAGATACCCCACCCCCGAAAGGTCCCAAATTATTATTTTGCTTCTCTTTAACAAAAAAACAACAACAAAAAGCAAGAAGCAGTGGTGTTTCGCATTGCAAACACACCAACTGTCCCAGTGACGCCCTAGAGATTTTCTAGAGGAGCCTTGTGCTTTCTGCATTTTGAAAGCTGACCGCGTTTTTGCCACCTTTGGCTTTCATTTGCATGTACGACTACTTTGGGCCCACCGTAGATAGATAAAATTTAAAACACCAACGTACTGGCAGTTTTCAATAGTACGAGAGCAAGCACACCCCTGCCGCACAATGGCTCAGCAGGCATAAACAGTATCTCTTCATACGGCAGTTTTTGCTTTCCTCACGATTTTATAACAGCATTATAAAAAGATACCTGTATTTTAAAGATATTTTATGCACGGCCAGAGCCCCGAACTCATAGCTTTATCTTTGGCCGTGGCTCCTGCTGACCGAGAGTTCGCGGAGCCGAGGTTCCTTTTTTCCAAAGAGCCTCTTGTAGCCACAGTAGTGGTATTGCCGTTCCCGTTGAGTTACACAAGAAAGGGTTGAAAGACAAGCAAATGTTTAGACGAAGCAGTACTCAGCCCAAAAGAAAACACAATAGTACAAAACGTATGAACAAGTTATATGAGCAGAGCTCCTTTTTGAGCTGAAATTAATCGACGATATAAAACCATTATTTATGGCTGCAGTAGCGCTCGAGGAAAGTTAACGAGGGCTCGCGCAGCCGCGGGATGTTTGTGGGCCGCGTCCCAGAAACTCGCGGGCCCATTGCGACCCTCGGCCCGCATGTTTGATGCCCCTGTCATTCACCGGACGCCATATTTGAGTGCGCTGTTCATTGCACATGCATAAAATTAGCTCACATTTATAGGCTGCTAAGACCGGCAATCCTGATGGTGGGCCATGCATCTTTCGGAAGAACTGTGGAAGTTCACCGTCTGCACATTCTCAGCAGCAGCGGACTCGGCTATAGGGCGTATTCACTGGCCGCCATATTTGAGGTCACTGTTAGAGCGCATGCTCAGAACGAGCTCACATTAATAGGCTGCCGGCCAGACCGGCAATCTTGATGGTGCGGAGTGCACGTTGCAAAAGAACTGTGAAAGCTAGCCATCAGCACGTGCTCAGCATTAGCGCACACAGATATGGCCGCCAGTGAATACACCCTATAGACGCCAGCAAAATACTGCCTTCTTCCGGATTAAAATACAGATGGATTTCATTTATAATACATTTTAATTTTAATTATTTTATATAGGGGCGCAAATCTGAACGCACCGAAACCCTCTGGATACAAGAATGGTTGTTTCACTCCGAAAATGAACACTTGAAATATCATGTTTAGCGTACTGATGGCTTGGAAGAACACAACGTCTCTGTATACTTTAAACAACTTGCAGACCGCGTCAACTATTTTCTGCTACATTCCTAAGGCTAGCGTAGCTGCATAGTGCTGCAGCGGGGGTTGGTGGTCGAGTGTGTTAGCGCCCCGGGGCTCGGAGCGGGTGGAGCGAAACTTTCCGTTCCAGATCCTAGGGACTCTATTCAATCACCCCTTCTCGTTTTTATCTGGATGAGCGAGTGTGGACGTGTACCACTACTGCGAGATACATGCTAAAAACCCCAGGCTGGCGGTGGCACTGGCTAAATATCTAATCTACAGCTGAGACACCAGACGCCCCTAAGGCCGGCGAACTTCCGGCTGTCTAAATAAGCACACAGCACAATTAAAAACGATGCTGCAGCTCTCGTCCTGCCGCGATAGCACGTTGCTTCGTCTTGCCTTTCATTAGCTTTACGATCGGGCAACTGGCTTTGCGAGAGTTGTAAGAAAGCGGAAGCTACGTTAGCCTTGACTGCGTAGGACACGATAGTTGACGCCCAAGTATTCACGAATACCTCATTTGCGACTTAAAATAAATTTCTATAAATGAATCACGCGAATTTATTACCCTATAATAATGAATACAATGCACGCCCCTCCTAATAAAAACGATTTCTTGCAAGCGAAATATTCTCAAAATCCACACCTCGCATGGATTGGCGAAACATAGAGCCGGCGAAAAGGAAGTTGTTTGCACTAGCCATTAACAGTTTCATGAAGACAATGGATCGAAAATTCGTTGGTAAAGGAATTTTTTTCAAGAAATTTAGCGCTGTTATTGACTGTCCGGCAAGAGTAATATGATCGAGGCTGGACATGTATCCTGCTGTAATTAAAGACACAAAAATTGGGTCGTGTAAGGATCGACGAGGGCTCCGCGGGTGGGCCGTTAGCACCAGAGAGACTTGGAGGAACGCAGCAAGTGAGTTTAGTTTTGTGCTGGGGCTCGAGAGCTGACGCTCCGGAATCGAGTCAAGTCGTAGGATTCCGAGGACTTTTGTCGCCTTAATCGGGACGTAATCCCACGAGCCAGCCAACTCCCGAGCTTGGATAAGCTAGTACCTCAGCGCCTCCTTCCCAACCCCGTACAGAGGAAGTTACCTTTTCGGGGTATTGTTTGCCTTTGTATTTTCATTCGCGACAAAAGTATTAAATTGTTTATTGAGAAGTAACTACCAAGTTGAACTGAATCAGTCGTCGACGGCCAAGGGAAGCTACTTCGTCTCCGACAAGACCCACCCAGCTTCCCACACCGAAGTTCGTAACCTCATGCGGACCTGATAACCCGGACAGCGGAAGGTGACCCACTAAAGAACCCGTACTATATTTATGCAGACTCGAACTTAGTCTGTCTCAATGGACGTCTGGTGTATCAGTTGTAGATAAGAAATTTAGCCAGTGCAGCTACAACCGCTAGCCTGGGGTCTTTAACGTGCACCACGCACTAGTGATACACGACCGCACGCCGGTGCGATGCTTATCAAGATCGAAACGGGCAGGGGTGGAGATTGAGCCCAGGATCCTGGGTTCAATTGCTGCGATCTTCGAATCACGTCATGTGGCCGCAACTCGTCGCTCCGTTCTCCTCCGCACCTTGGCGGATGCGTTGAATTCGTGTTTTTCGTCCCGTTTCACAGCGGTTCTTGCCTTACTCCGTAAAGTGACGTTCGACACTTATATTTACCACTGCATTACAGCATTATGTGCCTAACTTCTGAGGTTAATTTTGTAACGCTTTTGAGTATTTTTACCTTCGGCGTGCCGGCTTCGTGTGAAAAGGCTATATATGGGCCCATGAATCAGCATTATGGACCTCACGGAACATTGAGAACATATAGGACTCTGAGACATCACCAGGTTCCAAAGGCCAATACCTTGTGACAACTCAGGTTTGCTTATTAATAGTGGCGGATCATTCGCAATAGGAAGCTCAAGGTCTATACAGTATAGAGGATCGCACATTTAGGATCTCTAGGCAGGTGACAAACATTTTCAGCATAAATAGCCACATGTGTTTTCTGAAAGCACCGAGCTTTGTATTTATAACAGATAGAAAACAGTTGATTTTGATTATATGGGGAATCTCGTACACAAGATAGGGAACGAAAGTTTAACTGAAACTTTTAGGACGCTAGGGATAATGGTACGTAAGCATCAGGCAATTTTAATATCACAGCTACATCTTTATGAGATTGTTAATCATTTTGCGATATAAACATTCGTTTTATCAGATTAATTTAGGAATATAAAAAAACTATATCGTTCTTGGTCCCATGTCCACAGTCTTTCAATTGCTTCAGGTATTTTCTAAAGATAACCAGTCCAATTACTTTATTTATCTTCAACACAAATGTTGGGATTCCCCACATAAGAAACTGTCAGAGACAGCTTGAGAGTTCCCGGGGTCCGCGATATCTGAATCCGAAAGAATCAGTCAGCATGAAAACCACCCGAATGCAGAGTTGTCCACGGCGAATAGGGATTCGCTTTCAGTGGCTGGTGACGCCGAAATCTTCAGAGAGCATCTGTTCAAACCAGTAAAGAGCTTTCTACACATGTCCATGGGGTGGCACCTGACGTTTTATTTCAGCCAAACTTGCCGGAGATCACTTCAATTACACCCTCTAATTTTATTTGGCACGTTTTACGGTAGATGCAAGTCAGACTTCATTTTATAGGTTTGTGACTTACCTGATACCTTGAAAGGGTCGTAAGCAAATGTTCATATAACAAATGGTTTATTTCATGAGGCCAATATCGTGAAATTCCGTTAATGAGTAGTTTAGTTTAACTAATTTCCTATTCGGCCTAGGTTGATCTACCTAAATATTTCTCGAGTATTTCTTAAAAGAAAACAGGCAGAGACAATATTACTTCTTTTTTAGATCATCTGCGTCATTATAGAAAACGTTCCCACTCTGCGAATTTCACAAAACGTTGGTGTACGACTACGAAAACCAAACATCGATCAGGTAAACTTGTCAGTTCATCTGTTCTTCGCGATTCAGCATATTGTTAATCATGTTGTCGACCTGCTTCTTCACTCGTGAACTCATACATTATAGTCTGTTGCAATATAAGATGAGCAGTAGAAGCTCTGAGTTGAACGCGAGCTGTCTACGTTCCGAACCACTCGGTGCAATCGCAGCCAAAGCACGGCTGCGGGCAACGAGGACGTGCTGGAGGAGGAGGAGCTTGTCCCGCTAATACTAAGTGGCAACGGGCTCTCTACTTGTTTTAATGAGAAGCATTAACTGCCCCATGGAGCGAACCAGCGTTATCAGCTTTTGAAGTCGCACCAAACGCGCACCTAAACTCAACTGTCCCAATGGAGCGAAGCCTGTCGTCTGCAGCAGCGATCTGATGGATAGGCTTCTATAGGCTGACGCGCGTCATAGTTTCGAGGAACGAGGCTCCCATTGGCTCTCGCGCAGCGTAGTTCCAAGGAGCGCCACCAGAGAAGCCCTTTCCATGGCGGCGCAGCGGCCCGGCAGCCGGTAAGAGGGAGCGGCTTGCCGCCGAGCCAGCACAACCCGCACGGGCAGACTCCGGAGTGGCTGCACGGCCGAGCTCAGCGCGGCGCGGCCACTTCACGAGAGCGCGCGCTCGGCCGTCGACCGCACCCTCGGCGTTAGCGAAACGTGGCCGTCCACGCCAGTACGCCGCAGACGAACTAAGGGAGCGGAAGAACGACACTCATGATTTCGCAATCACAACTTGTAAGTGCTTAGGTGTCCTCGGAAATTTTCTTTCTGGAAACTATCCGCGGGTACGGCCGTGGACAATGGTAACCCTCCCGAGCATCAGCTCAGTTGTTTTACCACTGAACCTGACCGAAATTAACGATGGACGTAATCAGACGCGTATGGTGTTCGTAAAAGAGACAAAATCGCAATTTATGCTTGAAACCGCTTCGTTTTCTTCAAAGTGGCTCAGTACCATTGTTTTATTCATTGTGGGCAGACTTGTGCCTGTTACTTGAAAAATGTAATGAATTACAATTAAAAATTACCGAGCCTCAAATGTAATTGATTACCGTTACAAATTACTTTCGCTGAAAAGTAAAAGATTACTTTACTCGTTACATTACAAATTACTTTCACGTTACTTTTTGCGTACTCTTATCCTGAAAACAAAAGCAACAATTTTGATATTTTTCGAAAATGTTCTGCAATACTACTTTTCATTTCTCATACGCCCGTATTATGGTAGTCCTTGTAAAAATAAAATAATGTATTTAAGAGAAAGAGTGTAGGTACACTCCGTTCACCTGTAAGCTGACAAGGCACCGAAAGCTGCAACCAAATAAACACGAAGAATAAAAGGTATTCTTCGTGTTTATTTATGCCTCTTTTAAAATAAAAGAGGCATTCTACATAAAAAAGAAAAAAACTAGGGTGTGCGAATATTCGAAATTTCGAATACGAATCGAATATTTTCCTCATTCGAAACGTATTCGATTCGAAAATTGCTGATTCGGAAGTTCCCGAATATTCGGCCAAAACCGAATATTCGGAAAACACGACGAATATTCGCAAAAACTGCGAATATTCGAGCAAGTAACGAATAACTTGGCTGCCACGCATTCCCCTATGAATATGCTTAGAGCCACTAAATAAGCTGCGCTTAGAGTATCGGCACTCCGTTCCCCAACCTTGTTGTGGGCGCCGCCATTTTGGCTCGTATGCAGAGCAGACGCAACTGCCGATCGTCATAATTCAAAAGTGCGACTTCGACAGCATTAGATTCGGTGTTAGAAAGGTCATGTAATATTGCTTGGCTCTGCCGCGAGCTGTTTAAACATTTGTGCAGGGCGGAAAAGCCTTTTCTGTGATTTCAGATAAAGTTACAGATAACTGGAAACCATGGTTTTAAGACACAATATGGCGAAGTGTCGTTACTCTGAAGCGTAGCTTATTTAGTGGCACTAAATATGCTTATTCACTGAGAAAGGCGCATGATGCGTGCGTTACCGGTCTGCTCTGTTTCTATCTGTCCGATGGCAGCAAGACAGAATCAGTTTTGGTTTCTTTTTCACCAAGCCCTTTGTTGTGTGGCACTTTTATAGCAATATGTGACGTAATTGCGCGTTCTATGAATTGATACAATAAAATAAATCTCGAGAGTGAAATATTAACATCAAATAAATCTCGAGAGTGTTACCTAATATAAACCTTTGAAAAGTAAAAAAAAAGAAAAAGGAAGAAAAAGCTTAGGTGCGAGTAGAACATTGCATCGCCACTGAAAACAACTCCTGCCACTTCCGCGGAGTCAAAACTATACTTCGTTTCAGCTTGGGTCCAGACGCAGGCGATGCTACAAGCGCGAGCTCCGGGCTTTCAGCGTCCCTGCCAAGCACGCGCGCTCGTGCAATGCAAGCACTGTTCAAGGCCACACGCTCGCGCTCGTAGCATCGGCTGCGTCTGGACCCAAGCTGAAACGAAGTATAGGGATGTCGCTAACCTGCCCAGGTTCTAGTTCGACCGAGTTCGACTTTTTTAATAAATAATAAATAATAATAAAACCTGCCGTTACCTCTTGTTTTGCCATTTTTTATTACTATACACACATTCGATATTCGATTCTATATTCGAAGCCCGTTTTTTGTCTTATTCGTATTCGATTCGTGTTCGAAAATTTCAATATTCGCACACCCCTAGAAAAAACAATTGCGTCAGCGCTCCGTCTTTGTATTTGCTTCAGAGTGAGATGGAGTTTCTGGAGGGTTGGCTGTGATTGTGGCGATTGAATCCGATGTGGTTTGGGCAATCTGTATATATAGATGACAATGGTCTTAATAAAAAACCAGTTGAGAGTGAAGCGCCTGTCCTGTCGTCCGTGTTCCTTTATTGTCCTCGTTTGTTCGCGCTTTTTAACCTTTTATTCAGTAATGGACCAACTAGCCCAAACCCAAGTTTTGATGCAAACACGAAGAGCTTTGTCCTGCCCGGGAGAAGAAGAAAAACACGATGGAAGGCGACGGAAAGCCTACTCGGCGTTGTTATACTTGATCTTTGTCTTTCGTATATTGGTACATGTCTTGCCCGTTTTCTAGTGGTTCTAGTGACCGGTCATACAAAACATCGTGTTTTCTTTTCGACTCTTTTCTCCTTCCTGGTGTTTTCTATTTTATTAAACTTGCTCTCTTTATGTTGCTGAATGTTCTTCTCGCATTGCTCCAGTTACTGTATTATGCTCATATTTTAAAGAAGTAAGGAGTAATTAAAGTAATCCGTTACCAATATTTTGCAACGAAATTACGTTACAAATTACTTCCGGAGAAAGTAACGTGGTAATTACACAATTACTTGAAAAAGTAACGGGTTACAAGTAATTCGTTACTTGTAACGGATTACTTTCCATGTCTGGTTGTGGGCTACGAAGAATAAATGTGTATCACAGATTTAAGCAAAAGCAGCATGAACCAGTAACACAATGGAGGGCACGTTGAAACCGAAACCAACCAAACTGAAGCAACCTAATGGTGGCGAGTGCGCCAGCGCTTTCTACCCGCCGGTCAGGAGACTTCTGAAATAAAAAGGTCTATAAATAAACAGTCCAGGTCTATTGGTAATGCCGATCGCGTTCGGAACCTGAACCTACGACGACGCAAAGAGCTTTAGCGACGAAGAGACGAGCACGTCCTCGGTGCGGCAACAGTGAGCCTATCCTGCAGCCAATTGGCCAGCCACTTCACTTCAACCCTCCAATAATTTAATTGTTCCAATTGTGTCACGGAGCAAAACTTTTATTCTTTAATTTTAATTTGCGTATAACTTCAAAAATAATTTGAATTTCTGAGAAATGTGTATTTTTTATCCGTGTTCCTACGTTCAACGACGTCCGTTTCCGCGCTAATTTAAAACCAATTAGAAAATCTTTGGAAGGTCCCTTTTAAGCCGTCCGAAAATATGGTGTCCAGCTCTCGTTGGACGCCTTATTGTTGTTCGTTGTCCGCAACGCATGCTCAGAACTAGCTCCCATTTACCTCCTGTCATTAGCAAATATCTTAACTTGACTCTCCGCAGCCGACGAAGTTGCGGCATTAACCGATAAGAGCGAACAACAACAAAGCACAAAGCAATTAAGGAGCCGGAATTAACAGGCCCTGCGTTTATCAAGGTGCCGGTGACTGCAGTTGTATCCTCCCGGAATCATTTGTGCAGTTTCAGTCTACTTTGCGTCACACTATAGGGTGCTCTCTTATGTGCTGTCTTGTATTAGCGTTCTTAATAGACCAACTCATATTTACAAACAACCCGGAGCGCCCCTAGCGGGCGCCACCGGCAACGTCGCATGCGCGATGGTTAGTTTGTGGGCGACGGCGAGCTTCTTGCCCACAGTCCATCGCGCATGCGCGGCGCCGGTGGCGCCCGCTAGGGGCGCTCCGGGTTGTTTGTAAATATGAGTTGGTCTATTAAGAACACTAATACAAGACGGTACATAAGATAGCACCCTAGTGTGACGCAAAGTAGACTGAAACTACACAAATGATTCCAGGAGGATACAGCTGCAGTCACCGGCACCTTGATAAACGCAGGGCCTGGTTAATTCCGGCTCCTTGCTTTGTGCTTTGTTGCTGGTCGTTCTTATCGGTTAATGCCGCGACTTCGCCGGCTGCGGAGACTCAAGTTGAGATATTTGCTAATGACAAGGAGGTAAATGGGAGCTAGTTCTGAGCATGCGCTGCGGACAGTTAACGACCAACAATATGGCGTCCAACGAGAGCTGGACACCATATTTTCTGACGGCTTAAAAGGGACCTTATAAGGATTTTCTAATCGTTTTTAGATTTGCGCTGAAACGGACGTCATCGAACGTAGGAACATCGGATAAAAGAGAAAAATTTCTCAGAAATTCGGAATTGTTTTTGGAGTTACACGGAAATTAAAATTAAAGAAAAAATCTTTTTGCTCCGGGACACAATTGGAAAAATTAAATGATTGGAGGGTTGGAGTGAAGTGGCTGGCCAATTGGCTGCAGGATAGGCTCACTGTTGCCGTACCGAGGACGTGCTCGTCTCTTCGTCGCTAAAGCTCTTTGCGTCGTCGTAGGTTCAGGTTCCGAACGCGATCGGCATTACCAATAGACCTGGACTGTTTATATAGACCTTTTCATTTCAGAGGTCGCCTGACCGGCGGGTAGAAAGCGCTGGCGCACTCGCCACCATTAGGTTGCTTCAGTTTGGTTGGTTTCGGTTTCAACGTGCCCTCCATTGTGTTACTGGTTCATGCTGCTTTTGCTTAATTCTGTGATACACATTTATTCTTCGTAGCCCACAACCAGACATGGAAAGTAATCCGTTCACAAGTAACGAATTACTTGTAACCCGTTACTTTTTCAAGTAATTGTGTAATTACCACGTTACTTTCTCCGGAAGTAATTTGTAACGTAATTTCGTTGCAAAATATTGGTAACGGATTACTTTAATTACTCCTTACTTCTTTAAAATATGAGCATAATACAGTAACTGGAGCAATGCGAGAAGAACATTCAGCAACATAAAGAGAGCAAGTTTAATAAAATAGAAAACACCAGGAAGGAGAAAAGAGTCGAAAAGAAAACACGATGTTTTGTATGACCGGTCACTAGAACCACTGAGAAAAACGGGCAAGACATGTACCAATATACGAAAGACAAAGATCAAGTATAACAACGCCGAGTAGGCTTTCCGTCGCCTTCCATCGTGTTTTTCTTCTTCTCCCGGGCAGGACAAAGCTCTTCGTGTTTGCATCAAAACTTGGGTTTGGGCTAGTTGGTCCATTACTGAATAAAAGGTTAAAAAAGCGCGAACAAACGAGGACAATAAAGGAACACGGACGACAGGACAGGCGCTTCACTCTCAACTGGTTTTTTATTAAGACCATTGTCATCTATATATACAGATTGCCCAAACCACATCGGATTCAATCGCCACAATCACAGCCAACCCTCCAGAAACTCCATCTCACTCTGAAGCAAATACAAAGACGGAGCGCTGACGCAATTGTTTTTCTAGGGGTGTGCGAATATTGAAATTTTCGAACACGAATCGAATACGAATAAGACGAAAAAACGGGCTTCGAATATAGAATCGAATATCGAATGTGTGTATAGTAATAAAAAATGGCAAAACAAGAGGTAACGGCAGGTTTTATTGTTATTTATTATTTATTAAAAAAGTCGATACTCGGTCGAACTATGAACCTGGAGCAGGTTAGCGACATCCCTATACTTCGTTTCAGCTTGGGTCCAGACGCAGCCGATGCTACGAGCGCAGAGCGTGTGGCCTTGAACAGTGCTTGCATTGCACGAGCGCGCGTGCTTGGTGCAGGGACGCTGAAAGCCCGGAGCTCGCGCTTGTAGCATCGCCTGCGTCTGGACCCAAGCTGAAACGAAGTATAGTTTTGACCTGCGGCAAGTGGCAGGAGTTGTTTTCAGTAGCGATGCAATGTTCTACTCGCACCAAGCTTTTTCTTCCTGTTTTTCTTTTTTTACTTTTCAAAGGTTTATATTAGGTAACACTCTCGAGATTTATTTGATGTTAATATTTCACTCTCGAGATTTATTTTATTGTATCAATTCATAGAACGCGCAATTACGTCACATATTGCTATAAAAGTGCCGCACAACAAAGGGCTTGGTGAAAAAGAAACCAAAACTGATTCTGTCTTGCTGCCATCGGACAGATAGAAACAGAGCAGACCGGTAACGCACGCATCATGCGCCTTTCTCAGTGAATAAGCATATTTAGTGCCACTAAATAAGCTACGCTTCAGAGTAACGACACTTCGCCATATTGTGTCTTAAAACCATGGTTTCCAGTTATCTGTAAGCTTTATCTGAAATCACAGAAAAGGCTTTTCCGCCCTGCACAAATGTTTAAACAGCTCGCGGCAGAGCAAAGCAATATTACATGACCTTTCTAACACCGAATCTAATGCTGTCGAAGTCGCACTTTTGAATTATGACGATCGGCAGTTGCGTCTGCTCTGCATACGAGCCAAAATGGCGGCGCCCACAACAATGTTGGGGAACGGAGTGCCGATACTCTAAGCGCAGCTTATTTAGTGGCTCTAAGCATATTCATAGGGGAATGCGTGGCAGCCAAGTTATTCGTTACTTGCTCGAATATTCGCAGTTTTTGCGAATATTCGTCGTGTTTTCCGAATATTCGGTTTTGGCCGAATATTCGGGAACTTCCGAATCAGCAATTTTCGAATCGAATACGTTTCGAATGAGGAAAATATTCGATTCGTATTCGAAATTTCGAATATTCGCACACCCCTAGTTTTTTTCTTTTTATGTAGAATGCCTCTTTTATTTTAAAAGGAGGCATAAATAAACACGAAGAATACCTTTTATTCTTCGTGTTTATTTGGTTGCAGCTTTCGGTGCCTTGTCAGCTTACAGGTGAACGGAGTGTACCTACACTCTTTCTCTTAAATACATTATTTTATTTTTACAAGGACTACCATAATACGGGCGTATGAGAAATGAAAAGTAGTATTGCAGAACATTTTCGAAAAATATCAAAATTGTTGCTATTGTTTTCAGGATAAGAGTACGCAAAAAGTAACGTGAAAGTAATTTGTAATGTAACGATAAAGTAATCCTTTACTTTTCAGCGAAAGTAATTTGTAACGGTAATCAATTACATTTGAGGCTCGGTAATTTTTTAATTGTAATTCATTACATTTTTCAAGTAACGGGCACAAGTCTGCCCACAATGAATAAAACAATGGTACTGAGCCACTTTGAAGAAAACGAAGCGGTTTCAAGCATAAATTGCGATTTTGTCTCTTTTACGAACACCATACGCGTCTGATTACGTCCATCGTTAATTTCGGTCAGGTTCAGTGGTAAAACAACTGAGCTGATGCTCGGGGAGGGTTACCATTGTCCACGGCCGTACCCGCGGATAGTTTCCAGAAAGAAAAATTTCCGAGGACACCTAAGCACTTACAAGTTGTGATTGCGAAATCATGAGTGTCGTTCTTCCGCTCCCTTAGTTCGTCTGCGGCGTACTGGCGTGGACGGCCACGTTTCGCTAACGCCGAGGGTGCGGTCGACGGCCGAGCGCGCGCTCTCGTGAAGTGGCCGCGCCGCGCTGAGCTCGGCCGTGCAGCCACTCCGGGTCTGCCCGTGCGGGCTCTGCTGGCTCGGCGGCCAGCCGCTCCCTCTTACCGGCTGCCGGGCCGCTGCGCCGCCATGGAGAGGGCTTCTCTGGTGGCGTTCCTTGGAACTACGCTGCGCGAGAGCCAATGGGAGCCTCGTTCCTTGAAACTATGACGCGCGTCAGCCTATAGAAGCCTATCCATCAGATCGCTGCTGCAGACGACAGGCTTCGCTCCATTGGGACAGTTGAGTTTAGGTGCCGTTTGGTGCGACTTCAAAAGCTGATAACGCTGGTTCGCTCCATGGGGCAGTTAATGCTTCTCATTAAAACAAGTAGAGAGCCCGTTGCCACTTAGTATTAGCGGGACAAGCTCCTCCTCCTCCAGCACGTCCTCGTTGCCCGCAGCCGTGCTTTGGCTGCGATTGCACCGAGTGGTTCGGAACGTAGACAGCACGCGTTCAACTCAGAGCTTCTACTGCTCATCTTATATTGCAACAGACTATAATGTATGAGTTGCACAGTGAAGAAGCAGGTCGACAACATGATTAACAATATGCTGAATCGCGAAGAACAGATGAACTGACAAGTTTACCTGATCGATGTTTGGTTTTCGTAGTCGTACACCAACGTTTTGTGAACTTCGCAGAGTGGAGAACGTTTTCTATAATGACGCAGATGATCTAAAAAAGAAGTAATATTGTCTCTGCCTGTTTTCTTTTAAGAAATACTCGAGAAATATTTAGGTAGATCAACCTAGGCCGAATAGGAAATTAGTTAAACTAAACTACTCATTAACGGAATTTCACGATATTGGCCTCATGAAATAAACCATTTGTTATATGAACATTTGCTTACGACCCTTTCAAGGTATCAGGTAAGTCACAAGCCTATAAAATGAAGTCTGACTTGCATCTACCGTAAAACGTGCCAAATAAAATTAGAGGGTGTAATTGAAGTGATCTCCGGCAAGTTTGGCTGAAATAAAACGTCAGGTGCCACCCCATGGACATGTGTAGAAAGCTCTTTACTGGTTTGAACAGATGCTCTCTGAAGATTTCGGCGTCACCAGCCACTGAAAGCGAATCCCTATTCGCCGTGGACAACTCTGCATTCGGGTGGTTTTCATGCTGACTGATTCTTTTCGGATTCAGATATCGCGGACCCCGGGCAGTCTCAAGCTGTCTCTGACAGTTTCTTATGTAGGGAATCCCAACATTTGTGTTGAAGATAAATAAAGTAATTGGACTGGTTATCTTTAGAAAATACCTGAAGCAATTGAAAGACTGTGGACATGGGACCAAGAACGATATAGTTTTTTTATATTCCTAAATTAATCTGATAAAACGAATGTTTATATCGCAAAATGATTAACAATCTCATAAAGATGTAGCTGTGATATTAAAATTGCCTGATGCTTACGTACCATTATCCCTAGCGTCCTAAAAAGTTTCAGTTAAACTTTCGTTCCCTATCTTGTGTCACGAGATTCCCCATATAATCAAAATCAACTGTTTTCTATCTGTTATAAATACAAAGCTCGGTGCTTTCAGAAAACACATGTGGCTATTTATGCTGAAAATGTTTTGTCACCTGCCTAGAGATCCTAAATGTGCGATCCTCTATACTGTATAGACCTTGAGCTTCCTATTGCGAATAGATCCGCCACTATTAATAAGCAAACCTGAGTTGTCACAAGGTATTGGCCTTTGGAACCTGGTGATGTCTCAGAGTCCTATATGTTCTCAATGTTCCGTGAGGTCTCAATGCTGATTCATGGGCCCATATATAGCCTTTTCACACGAAGCCGGCACGCCGAAGGTAAAAATACTCAAAAGCGTTACAAAATTAACCTCAGAAGTTAGGCACATAATGCTGTAATGCAGTGGTAAATATAAGTGTCGAACGTCACTTTACGGAGTAAGGCAAGAACCGCTGTGAAACGGGACGAAAAACACGGATTCAACGCATCCGCCAAGGTGCGGAGGAGAACGGAGCGACGAGTTGCGGCCACATGACGTGATTCGAAGATCGCAGCAATTGAACCCAGGATCCTGGGCTCAATCTCCACCCCTGCCCGTTTCGATCTGGATAAGCATCGCACCGGCGTGCGGTCGTGTATCACTAGTGCGTGGTGCACGTTAAAGACCCCAGGCTAGCGGTTGTACGTGCACTGGCTAAATTTCTTATCTACAACTGATACACCAGACGTCCATTGAGACAGACTAAGTTCGAGTCTGCATAAATATAGTACGGGTTCTTTAGTGGGTCACCTTCCGCTGTCCGGGTTATCAGGTCCGCATGAGGTTACGAACTTCGTTGTGGGAAGCTGGGTGGGTCTTGTCGGAGACGAAGTAGCTTCCCTTGGCCGTCGACGACTGATTCAGTTCAACTTGGTAGTTACTTCTCAATAAACAATTTAATACTTTTGTTGCGAATGAAAATACAAAGGCAAACAATACCCCGAAAAGGTAACTTCCTCTGTACGGGGTTGGGAAGGAGGCGCTAGGTACTAGCTTATCCAAGCTCGGGAGTTGGCTGGCTCGTGGGATTACGTCCCGATTAAGGCGACAAAAGTCCTCGGAATCCTACGACTTGACTCGATTCCGGAGCGTCAGCTCTCGAGCCCCAGCACAAAACTAAACTCACTTGCTGCGTTCCACCAAGTCTCTCTGGTGCTAACGGCCCACCCGCAGGAGCCCTCGTCGATCCTTACACGACCCAATTTTTGTGTCTTTAATTACAGCAGGATACATGTCCAGCCTCGATCATATTACTCTTGCCGGACAGTCAATAACAGCGCTAAATTTCTTGAAAAAAATTCCTTTACCAACGAATTTTCGATCCATTGTCTTCATGAAACTGTTAATGGCTAGTGCAAACAACTTCCTTTTCGCCGGCTCTATGTTTCGCCAATCCTGCGAGGTGTGGATTTTAAGAACATTTCGCTTGCAAGAAATCGTTTTTATTAGGAGGGGCGTGCATTGTATTCATTATTATAGGGTAATAAATTCGCGTGATTCATTTATAGAAATTTATTTTTAAGTCGCAAATGAGGCACTCGTGAATACTTGTGGCGTCAACTATCGTGTCATACGCAGTCAAGGCTAACGTAGCTTCCGCTTTCATTACAACTCTCGCAAAGCCAGTTGCCCGATCGTGTAAGCTAATCGACAAGGCAAGACGAAGCAACGTGCCTTATCGCGGCAGAGACTTGGAGGAACTGCAGCAAATGCGTTTAGTTAATTGTGCTGCTTGTGCTTATTTAGACAGCCGGAAGTTCGCCGGCCTTAGGGGCGTCTGGTGTCTCAGCTGTAGATTAGATATTTAGCCAGTGCCACCGCCAGCCTGGGGTTTTTAGCATGTATCTCGCAGTAGTGGTACACGTCCACACTCGCTCATCCAGATAAAAACGAGAAGGGGTGATTGAATAGAGTCCCTAGGATCTGGAACGGAAAGTTTCGCTCCACCCGCTCCGAGCCCCGGGGCGCTAACACACTCGACCACCAACCCCCGCTGCAGCACTATGCAAGCTACGCTAGCCTTAGGAATGTAGCAGAAAATAGTTGACGCGGTCTGCAAGTTGTTTAAAGTATACAGAGACGTTGTGTTCTTCCAAGCCAATCAGTACGCTAAACATGATATTTCAAGTGTTCATTTTCGGAGTGAAACAACCATTCTTGTATCAAGAGGGTTTCGGTGCGTTCAGATTTGCGCCCCTATATAAAATAATTAAAATTAAAATGTATTATAAATGAAATCCATCTGTATTTTAATCCGGAAGAAGGCAGTATTTTGCTGGCGTCTATAGGCTGTATGTCACTGGCGGCCATATCTGTGTGCGCTAATGCAGAGCACGTGCTGATGGTCTGACCGCCATAGCTCTTTTGGCTAACGTGCACTCCGCACCATCAGGACTACGGGTCTTGGCAGCGGCAGCCTATTAATGTGAGCTCGTTCTGAGCATGCGCTCTAACAGTGACCTCAAATATGGCGGCCAGTGAATACGCCCTATGCCGAGTCCGCTGCTGCTGAGAATGTGCAGACGGTGAACTTCCACAGTTCTTCCGAAAGATGCATGGCCCACCATCAGGATTGCCGGTCTTAGCAGCCTATAAATGTGAGCTAATTTTATGCATGTGCAATGAACAGCGCACTCAAATATGGCGTCCGGTGAATGACAGGGGCATCAAACATGCGGGCCGAGGGTCGCAATGGGCCCGCGAGTTTCTGGGACGCGGCCCACAAACATCCCGCGGCTGCGAGCCCTCGTTAACTTTCCTCGAGCGCTACTGCAGCCATAAATAATGGTTTTATATCGTCGATTAATTTCAGCTCAAAAAGGAGCTCTGCTCATATAACTTGTTCATACGTTTTGTACTATTGTGTTTTCTTTTGGGCTGAGTACTGCTTCGTCTAAACATTTGCTTGTCTTTCAACCCTTTCTTGTGTAACTCAACGGGAACGGCAATACCACTACTGTGGCTACAAGAGGCTCTTTGGAAAAAAGGAACCTCGGCTCCGCGAACTCTCGGTCAGCAGGAGCCACGGCCAAAGATAAAGCTATGAGTTCGGGGCTCTGGCCGTCACATAAATATCTTTCAAATACAGGTATCTTTTTATAATGCTGTTATAAAATCGTGAGGAAAGCAAAAACTGCCGTATGAAGAGATACTGTTTATGCCCTGCTGAGCCATTGTGCGGCAGGGGTGTGCTTGCTCTCGTACTATTGAAAACTGCCAGTACGTTGGTGTTTTAAATTTTATCTATCTACGGTGGGCCCAAAGTAGTCGTACATGCAAATGAAAGCCAAAGGTGGCAAAAACGCGGTCAGCTTTCAAAATGCAGAAAGCACAAGGCTCCTCTAGAAAATCTCTAGGGCGTCACTGGGACAGTTGGTGTGTTTGCAATGCGAAACACCACTGCTTCTTGCTTTTTGTTGTTGTTTTTTTGTTAAAGAGAAGCAAAATAATAATTTGGGACCTTTCGGGGGTGGGGTATCTGGGCCCTGACACTCGAATGAGTTTGAGAATAAGAGAACGGGCTGTTGGCGCGGCCTTGGAGCAATTCCGTAAAGAGAAGACCTTGGCGCGACCTCTCGGACCAAGAGAACGACTGGAGGAAAACATGGGCCCGTCGGGAACACGAACGGCGTCTCGTATAATTCGCTGTTTGGGTGCACATGCGGGAGGGCAGTGATGTGAGGAGCGGCGCCATGGTCCACCCACTTCCTGCAGCGCTCGTTCGTCGCGGAGACATGCGGACAGAGGAACGACAACTCTTTCAGGAACTTCGAACGTGGAAAGCGCTAAACGGTCACGTTCTAGGAAGACTGGCGAAATCGGAAATGGTGCGTCGGACGGAGAGTTATACTCCTTTTCACATTAGAGAGTTTTAGTAGATCGTTCCGGCACATTCGATAAGAATATATCCGATAACGATACGGCGCAAGCGCAAATGCGTCGAGCGGCGAAATATCGGGTATCGTAATCAAGAGTCATGGGGTCTTCCGCTCGTTCCTAACTATCCAGCAAGGAGGAAAGTGCCGGTCGCCTTTCCCTCTTTCTCTCTTGCCCTCTTTCAGTAAAACGGTCTAGAGAGCAACGCCGCCTAGAAGACAGGCTGTAGTGCTGACATTTTTGCGCCACCAGTGAAGGCCAACGCTGGACACGAGATTGGAAACGAGTGCAGCGTCGGCGCTCGGCGTCGAGTCAAGTTTGAGCCGAACGTTGACGCAATCTTCGTGTCCAATCTGTGCCCGGCGTTGACCTTCGCTGATGACGCCATCTCATTCAGCACTACGGCTTTGTTATCTTGGATGTGCAGTCCACGAGTGTCCCGAGCGGACCAAGTCGGGAAAACGGGCGCCTGAACATTGAAAGCTCAAACTTTCGCCGAATGTGCACTGAGCAGGTCAGTCTTACCGTGAGAAAGTTCGAGGCGGAGTTCTCTTCCTGTAAGAAAAATGATAGCAAAAAACTTGCCGAACTAAAGGTTGGGCGCGTTCCCAGACAGACCGAGTTAGACGCTACACTCTCAGAAAAGAAAAAAGAAGGTATATTCTTACACCTCTTGTCCCATATACGACACCCCAAAACTTCATTTCGACGTACAGCGCGTTAATGTTGAACAGACGGCCCCCACTTTTACGAGGGGCTTGAGAACGGTGATATATACCTCATTAAACAGCTAAAAATACGTATCAAAGACTACAGAAAAAAAAACAGAAAACACCGAGGTTTCGCAGTAAAGCCAAGAAAACCCCGATTACTTTTTTTTTTTGTGGTCAGTAACACGTATACACCAGCTATTTTAATAAGTTGTACCACTCGACTATCAAGCCGCTCATGAAAGTTGGAACGTCGGTTCGACGTCAGCGCGCTGTAAGCCGAATTTAAGTTTTGGGGTGTCGTATATGGGACAGTGAGAATATTTCCTTTTTTTCTGAGTGTATTTACTTGTGGCGCCATCTACCGATAGGCGGAGCGAGCATACAGCAGAGTGCGTCGTCTGCTCGCTGCGCCTATCGGCACCGTTACTAGATCAACTCAGTTATGGAACTTCCCATAGACGCTGTACATTGAGGGGGTCCGAAACCGTGTCCGATTTTTTTGCAGCTAGGGTGGCGCTGCCGGCGCAATAATCCACGCGTTTTTGTCTTGCTACTGCTCCGCGGCTGCTTATGAGTCCCGACTCCTCTCGAGGTTCAGCATGGTTTTGGGTTAGTTTTTGCCCCTTCGCCAGTAAAAAGTAAAAATGTGACTACCAACAGCAGCAGAAACAATTTGAAAGTTGTCTGCTGCTGTTATCCGTAAGAAAGGCCAGAACCGCGCCGTCAATGATGATGATAGCGAGTATTAATGCGGAGCGCGCGCCTCTAACAGGCGCCACGCAAAGGGACCCACCTCCGGAGCGGAGTTCCAAACTGAGCTGTCTCAATAACGTTGCCTATCGGTAGATGACGCAACAAGTAAATAGCGTTGCTTTAGCGTCGCAAACTAAGTCGTCTGCGAACACGTCCAACGTTTTACTTCGGCAAGTTTTTGTTCATATTTTACACGAAGAGAACTTCGTCTTGAAATTTCACACAGTAAAACTGTTCCGCTCAGTGCGTATTCGGCTAAAGTTCGAGCTGTCTATGTGCAGCCGACAGAATTTTCCGGCTCGTTTTACAGCGGAAAGTCCGCTGGAGATATCCCATATGAACAAAATGAAAAGCTCGACCTGCCCTTCGAAGCTATCGGAATTTCTTAAAGGTAGTAAAGACGCTGCATTTTGTCGCGCTATTATGGAAATCACTCGGTGATACATGTCGCTTGCAGATTGAGTTTTGTAACCAGGACTCCCTCGAAGCAGATAGCTAAGCCGTAACTTTCCGGTTTTGACCGATACACGCCGATAAACATTTGTCGGCGTCAAACATACAGAATCGGTTCAAACCGGAGAACACCGATTTCTTGAAATGTTTTCTCCAGCTAGGACGGACCCACGTGTGCCAAGTCACGTAAAAGAAAAAAGAAAGAGCTAAAAGGAAGTATTACTTAGAGAAGGCCGAGACACAAGAAGAGCACAATGCATTGCAAGCAACTGAGCGAGCGTTATAAAATATTTTGAGGGGGTCATCGTATAACAGGCAGATGCCTTTCAGTGGACCCGAGCTTTGTAGTTTGTACTGGGCAGCGATTGTTCTTTGAGTTCCCTAAGGTCGGAGGCGCGTCTCATGTCCCGCGTTCGAACGCGAGACACTGGGCGAGGAGCAGACGACGCTCCGGTTCGCTCTGATTTTGAGCGAGACAGTGAGCAGAGACAACTACCCACTAATCCTATCAATCAGAGCTGACGTCTCCGCGCACTCACCTCTCCTCCTCTCCCTCAGTTTCTATCCTTCAGAAACGCCGAGCGCGGCTTGTTTCTTGCTTTCTGATTGGTTCTTCGACGTTCTTATAGGCTATTGTCGCCACCTGATTGGCCGCGACAATAAGAGGTCTGAACACGCCCGGCGTTTCTTAAAAGCCGAGTGGGATGATTCAAGTCACCCCGAAGTGCGGCGCGACAATAATCGCCGTGTCTCAATTTGCGCGTCCGTTCGGTGCCTTTGTTTCCACCCTCTATGCTTATGGCTACAGGGAGTATTCACTGGACGCCATATTTGTGGGTGCTGTTTAGAGCGCATGCTCAGAACGAGCTCACATCAATAGGCTGCTAAGACCGGCACTCTTGATGGTGCGGAATGCACGTTGCAAAAGAACTGTGGAAGCTCGCCATCGGCACGCGCTCAGCATTCGCGCACACAGCTATGGCCGCCAGTGAATACTCCCTATACTGGTTTCGGTGAATTTCAATCGTGCGCGAAGGGTGTTCCATGACATTCCTCGTGTGCGCCACTCTTAAAAAATGCACGTGCGGCTACTTGTTCTAAGAACACTCGGAGGACCCGTCAGGATCGCTGTGATAGAAAGCTCGTCGAATGGCGAAGGCGAACATATGCGTCGACGCGTGGTTCCTTCTGTCTCGTTAGTCGTATTTTCCGGCTCGTTGGATATTCGGACTCGATAGAGATTCGAGTCAAATTGCATCTTTGATCTCGTTGGATATTCCGTCACGTTGGACGTTCAGACTCGATTGGAACGTTTGAGCGTGTCGCTTCCGGCTAGATAGTAATGCCGCGCGCGCGCAGCTTGCCAGGTAGGCGCGCGTACGTGGCCCGAACGGTTATAGCGCCTGCCTCCCACGCGCAAGCCAGCGGTTCGATCTCGCCGCCGCGGGGACGCCTTTTGTTGACATCTAATGTAATGCTCCGGTAAATTCGAGAACCGTGTTGCGCTTCGTTCGAGGTCAGAAAGTTCTGCCACGCCGAACCATCTGGGCCGATTATTCCAGAAGCCAACGAATGTATCATAGGAGGCTCCGCGTGGCGAGCCGTACAGTCAGTCTTTGCCCGAGCGCTCGATCCCGCGGTTTCCTGGCTGACATCGACACCCGCAGGCGCTCTCCAGTTATCTTCTGTTTCCTTTTAATTTGGGCACAGGTTCGCCCCATTAAACGTTTAGCTTGCTTCAGTTTTCGTTGCCTCATAACTTGTCATTCGTGACAATACAGCAGCTTGGGCTAGTTGGTTTTCCATCTTACTGGTGCCACAGCGCATAAACATCTCACAAACACGCACTCATTCGATTGCAGACACAAAAACAGCGCTGTGTGAATGTTTTTGTGTCTGTAATCGAGTGACTGCCTGTTTTGCGAGACGTTTATGCGCAGTGAAGCTCGTAAGACGCTATCCGACATTTTCCGGTGGAGACGTCGACCCCTCTGTCGAGTCATTCATAACGGTATCTTAATCCCGCAACACGATAACATTTTATTTTATCATTTATTTATTTTGGTGAATGACCGCGTGAAATGCCCTCCGCGCAGAATACGCGGAGGGCATTCAATAGTAACAGCAATAATAGTAATTTAATAATAGTGGCCCGTTGAAGAGTTTTAAACCGGCCTATTTGCCGCATCGAACACTGTGTCCGAATTAAAGTGAGCCAAACGTGTGATGGACAGTCACGGTATAATAGGTCACTCTGTGATTTACGAATCTCTCCTTAATTCAGTCTCCCTCTTCGCTCATATTCGCAGGTCGAACGACTTCACCCGAAGAGTGTCCATCAAGCGATCGTCCGATCTGCCGCGGCGGCACCTACTTCCGCCCGCCTGGTGACGACAACCGGTGAGCCCCTCGGTTTAGTAACTTTGACCAAATTCTCAAAGGTGTGGCACCGTTGCAGTGTTCAACTTTTTTTCCATCACACACCCGTGGTCACACTGCTCACGCAGAAGACAACAGACATGGTGTTGGCTGGAGACGTGTCATTGACAGACAGTATTATCTGCGGACTGGCCTCAGGCGTGTTTGGAATGACAGTGACCTCACACACATGTATGCTGTCTGCTAACGTACTGTAGGCTGTAGACTGTCCTTTTGTATGATGTATTAGCTGTGTGACCTCGGCGTAAAGGTGTTACATCGTCACGGTTTTCTTTTCTTTTCGTCTTAGATGAGAACTAACAGGTCGTACTGACTTGCAGTAGGTACGCTCATCATCGGGGTCTAAGATTTGACCAAAATCGACCGTTCAGAACCTGGCTTCTGGCCGGTGCCACGTTTCAGCGTTCGTGCGTGTGGTCATGCGTTCTATTTGTTTTTCGGAGCGACCAATGTGCCCGCGGATGGAATGCGAAGATCGCACGCTGGGCTGTGATTTTGTAATCCATTGAAACGGTGTAACGGAAGATTTGTTGCCACGTTTCCGAGGCTGGTGTATAATTTCCATGCAGCAATGAGTTCCACACCCTGCTCGGCGAGCACCTCATCCGCGTCTCATTCACGCGTGGCCTCAGTGCGAAATAGACGCCAAGTAAAGCCCGTGCTCGCGGAGTGTACCTTTATGCTTCCGTTTTCTGGACGTTGCGAGCGAGAGAGCAAAGCTGGGCAAGCGCGAGCACGAAAGCTCCCGTGCGCGTTCAGGCCGTGCTCGGCGCGCGAGCTGGAGAACGCATCACACGCTGGTCTCTGCGCTTCGAGCTGGCTTCAGCTGCCAGATGAGGTGAAACGAAGTACTGGCACTGTCGAAGCGCTCCGGGAAAATACGCTACGCTCTGTTTCACTTTAGTGTGAGCGTAGCAGAAGCCACAATAGCGAGCTTTGGGCTCTCGCCTTCCTTCCAAGCACGCGCGCTCGCGCAGTGCTAGCACTGTTCAGACATAGCCTTTTATATACTGACAAAGCCTGGCAGGGGGCCTCGAGAAGTGGCCGCCGAAAGTGGAAGAGGTGGAGCGGCAGACAACGGTTGAGGAGTAGAGCCACGTGACTGGTGCCCCGCTGTGGGGAGACACCGAAACACACTTCTCTCCGAGCGAACGAGTGTGTTTCGCGTCCTCGCCGCTGCAAAAGCTGTGCGCTGACGTCCAGATTCCCGAGAAATGGCTCTTTGATGCTCTGTGCTACCAGATCCTCGCGCTCCAAATCTGCGACCGGGCACTCTATGGCTCCGTCGTCGAACTGCCAGGCTTTCCGAGCATAGAGGAGGCTATGGTCTTTGGAACGTCCGGCCTCCAGCACGTGCGCTGGCCCTCTTCCTCCGCGCATTGGCTGCGTGTGCACGCCCGGAGTTCACAAGACAACGGAAGCCGTAGTCCAAGGTAGGTGCTAGGAAGCTGGCGTTGCATGGAGGCGGCGGGGAACTTCTTTCTGCCCTTCTCAGCCTGTCGGTGACTACAGCGACGACAGCCGCTGCCCACCGCCCAAGAAGGAACAGATGGTCAGCACGTACCCATACGCGTCACTGACGTCGGGCATCCAAGATCGAACCAGACCCGTTGTGACCCGGTTGACATGGGCGCGCATTTATCGCTGAAAATACGATTGCTTAAGAGCGCCAAGCTGAACGACGTGTTGTTAGGTACGCCGTCATAAACCTTTTTAAAACACACTACGGTACTTGTCACTTGCAGCTGATTCCCGATCCCGAAAGCACCGTGACATCTGCCGGCGGTGACGGCGCACGTGTGAACCGTATATGAGGGCATGCTCCGAAACGCCCGTAGAGTAATTACGGTACTCGGTCTCAAACACCGACGTTGTGAAGGCCGTGACAACGCGGGGTTTATTATGCTCACGCATCTTGCTTTCTGAGTGGTTCTTCGGCCCCCTTAGCGGCTAATAGCGCACTCTGATTGGTCGCTCTGAACGCAACTCACACAACCGGGTGAGTCGCACATTCCGCGTTTATCAAAGTTCATCAGCGCCGCAGTCGTTCCATCAGCTTCTGGAAAAGGTCGAGCAGCTCGGAAGCTCGCTTACGCCAACACAGCATTGAAGGCCTGACACGCAACGAGTGAAAATCGGGTGAAAACCATTTTGGGTCCAATGCTTGCCTGCTGAAACCCATGCATGCGTTGAACTGGCACGTGGGCATGGTATACGACGTGTTTTAGACCGCCATATTTTCCCGATAGCGGCGAACCCTATAAGTCGCATGGAGTCGCGAATAGCGCAGTTTCTACGGGTTGCATCATGAGGTTCTGTCCTATGAACCCGCCCACTACCGGGCGATCCAAGGCCAGTTTGCGTCGTGTTTTTCCTCGAAGATTGAAGGGATCGTTTTACCACGCACACCGAGGAGAAGTCGACCTGTGGATTATCCTGAATGGGCAGCTTTCTTCTATGCTCTAGGATACCTGGAGCGTCTATTTTCTCACAAAGGACTTGGGTGGAGCCACCAATGGCTGCAATCCACAGAAGGTTGCAGGGCCAATGACGAGGCTGATAGTTTAAACTATCAAAATAATAGTCTTCGCTGTGACTTTGAGCACGGTGAAACGTCATGTTCAGTGGCACACGCCAGACTCTTTTTGTTTTGAGGCTTCAACGTATGCGTGATGGCAAGTTCGTCCGTGCTCGCGCAGGTTGCAGTGCATCAGAACGACGCCGAGTTCTGATTGGCTCTGATCGGAGATAGTGGGTAGACCTCGATGGCAGATGCCTCGAGGTCTACCCACTATCCTTCCGATCGCAGCCAATCAGAGCTCGGCGTCTTTCTGACATCACCGCAACCTCTGCAAAAGAGGCAGACGAACTTGCGCTAGGTATGGACGTTTTCGCTTCCTTTCGTTCTCAGTCACGTGGTTTCCATATCTGGCATGCGGGGAGAAAAAATAATACAGCATTTGCAACCTGAAATATGCGAGGAAATAGACGTGAGGCCAAACCGGAACGTGTGAAAATCACGCATTTTTTTGCGAACACCTTCCAGCGGCGTAGAGAGATGAAAACGATGTTTTAACGCATACCAAAAGTGACGACATTCAAGATAGCTGCGCCCTTATGGAAAAGGTGCTGAAACTCGCTAAGCATAGATTGTAGCGATGGGCTCTCCAAAGTGCTTTGCGGGGAAACTATGGACGCTCCAGGTTTCTTAGAATCAACGAGAACGAGTTGAGATTCAGGCCTCAGATGTTTGTTGATCGCATGAACCCTGGTCAAAGAAGGGGCTCTTGGGGTATGATTCTGCCCACTCCGAACTTGTTAAAAGGGCCATTGCTGTGTCATGTGTATGCTCCACTTTGGTGAAATCCTGCCACCATAGCTGCGAGACAAGCTTTTTGTCTCGGGCCAGCAGGTTGCATTCTGCTGGTTTCCCGTTGGCCGTGGTCGTGGGTGTTGCGGAATCACTTCTCAAATTGTTTATTTTTTATTTTATTAGATACTGCAGACCACACGTGGTCCAAGCAGGATGGGCAGGGTACAAACTCAAGAACCCGTACAAAATACAAAACAACAAAAAAGAAATAAGGCATACAAATCGGCAGAAAATATGAAAGAGGCGGTATGATACAGCAAAACAAGTAGCTAGCCAAGAAGCACAATACTCAAGCATGTAAGCACTAAATATAAAAACATCAAAACACATCGAAATACAAAAACACCACTACAATAACTGTTCTAATGATGAGGCAAAATTCGAAGATGAAATAACCGAACAAGAAAGAGAATTCCATTCTTCAATTGTACGAGGAAAAAACGAAAATTTAAATAGGTTAGTGCGGGCAAAGTATGGTGCTAAGGAATGTTCATGATGGTGCCTAGTTCGTCTTGTAGAAAGCGGCTTTAAGTAGTAATTTGGATCCAAGGACAGTTTTCGTAAAAAAGAGAGTGCAGAAACTTCAAACGGGCTATCCTTCGACGGTGCTCTAAAGTTAGTATTTTGTTGGTTTGCATCAAAAGTGAGGGCGAATCAGTTCTCTTAAATTTTCCGTATATAAACCTTACAGCGCGTCTTTGAACTCGTTCCAATATTTCTGAATTAGATTTTGTATGAGGGTCCCAAGTAATACTGCCATATTCTAGTTTAGATCTAACGAATGAATTATAAGCCAGTAATTTCACATTTGGAGTAGCGTATTTCAGCTTATGTCTTAAAAAACCCAACTTCTTGAAGGCTGCCGAGGATGTATTTTTTATATGGGTCGTCCAATTTAAGTTTTTATTTATGGTCACTCCGAGGTACTTGTAGTCATCAACCTGAGCGATGGGAATGTTATTTAGTCGGTATTGGAAGTTGAATGGCTTTTTCTTATTTGTAATTTGCAGATAAACAGTTTTTTCAAAATTTAACTTCATGTCCCACGTACAGCACCAACTTTGAATGTTATTAAGGCTTGCGCTCATTAATTGTTGATCGTCAGGCGAAGATATTTCTTTAAACAACACACAATCATCTGCAAATAAACGTATGTTTGCAGACGGGTGTGGGGCGGAAACTATGTCGTTTATATAAATTAAAAACAGCAAAGGACCAAGAACGCTCCCCTGTGGTACTCCAGATGTTACGTCTAATATCTCTGAGCAGCTACTGTTGATTTCGACAAATTGTTTACGACGCTGTAAGTAGGAACATACCCATCTAACAATAAAAGGATGAAGACCTACACGTTCAAGTTTGCTAACTAGCTTTCCGTGGGGAACCAAGTCGAAGGCCTTGCTAAAGTCAAGAAAAATAACATCAACTTGGCCTGATCTGTCTAGAATGGATGCAAATTCATGAACAGTGGAAACAAGCTGGGTAACCGTAGAGAATCCCTTTCTAAATCCGTGCTGATGAGGCGAGAGTATGTTATTTACGCTCAGGAACTCTTTAATTTGGTTAGCGATGATGTGTTCCAGTAGTTTACAGGATGTGCATGTCAGAGAAATAGGCCGGTAGTTGCCCAACGCAAGTCGGTCACCCTTTTTGAACACAGGCACTACTCGTGCCATTAACCAATCATTTGGCAGAGTGCCCGAGGAAAAGGAAACGCGAAATATGACTGTTAGAGGGAACGTGCCAGAACGCGTAAGCGCCGTTCTGGCAGAGGTCGTTCGAGTTCGAAGCAATGGAGAAGGATGTCCTCTAGGCCGGTTGTTCTGCCGTATGTATACCACAGCTTTTCACATAGGATCAAGCAGGGTTTCTGGGAAGTTAGACGTGCCTGTTGTGTTCTCAGCTCCTTCAAAGTTGTCCCGTCTTTGTGACGCAGTTAATCATGTTGGGTTATCTGGGTCTCGGTGTGTGGTTAGCCACCGCGCCCGGTATGTTGCGTGCGCGGCGGGCGTCGTGTATCTGATCCCTCTGTCATGTGGCAGGGTGTACATAGGTCAGACGGGGAGGTGTGTTAATGTTAGGGTCAGTGAGCATTCCTTCCTCTCCGTTCTTCACCGTCGGGACACCTTGCAGTTCATTGTGATAGGTGTATGTGTTCTTCGGTATTCACGGAAATTAAGGTTCTGGCTCGTCACCACAACAAAGTGACTAGAGAAATTGACGAGGCGTTCTTTATTGCTACCTACGGAGCGGACACGTGTGTGAGTGCCCCGTCCGTGGCTTTCGCGAATGACAAAGTATATTTTATTAAGAAATTCGGCAAATTTGTTTAATTGTTTAGAGGCGTGCCTCAAGGGGGTTGATTGTCTTTTTTTTTCTTGCTTCTTTTATGTTTTCCTTTCTGTTCCTCGCAGGAATAAACTTCAGTTGCTAGTCAGCGTTCTGCTCGTTTCCTTCTCGTTCTTGTCCGTTTTTTTTTTTCTTGTTGGCGCCGTTTCCATGTTTTCAGAACCTAAGAAACGCCGGGAATGGCTTATTACGTTCACTCATCTTGCTCTAGGATTGGTGCTTGGGCGATCCTATCTGTGAACGGAGCAATCTCGGTAATCGCGGAGCGATATTAGGAACTTGTACCGAGTTGATTCCACACGAACAGATCGGCGACGCCACTGCGCATGCGCGTGCGAGTCGTTGGCGGCTTCGGGATGTGCTTCTCGATCGTTTCTCCCACTCCGGCCGCTGGAGTCGTCACCGGAACGCAACCAGCACCGTTCACGACTCGGATAAAAAAAGATGGCGGTCGGGTTGTCCCACCGCCTCAACGTTTGCCCCAGCCGAGCGTTAGGCTTAGGACAGTGGGAGGCGATTTGCCATCTATGTTACTCCGCTTTATTTGAGAAGTCATTTCGAGGACGGCTCACGGTGGTAAGCGATCGCGAACGCTGTAAACTACGCATGCTAGTAAATGTTCATGATCCGCTGGCTGACTTCCTGTCGTGGCGACCGCGAGCAGACAAAATGATTTGGTTGGACGGAACAGAACGTAAACGATCGTTCAAGTTCAAGATGATGAAGGCACACCACCACCTACCTTTGCAATCGTTGAAACACTTTTTACTCTATCTAGCTTCGCAGGTCTTGAAATTCCGGGAATGCCAGCGTGAACCCGAGTTGTTAAAACGCGAGCTCGAGCTCCTGTCTTGTTTACACAAGTCGTACGCCGATACACGAGCCGCCATGGTTTTGCACGCTGCGGAATGTTTTACACGTTTACTAGAAGATGGCATTGCCGATCAAACGAAAAGATCATCGTTTATGAGGGCGGCACCAGTTTTACGAATCGCTAAAATACGTTAAATTTCACGTACGGTTTGACAGGACGGACCAGCTGCACCGTTCATGATTTCGGAACCGTGTGCTCCAAAATCAAATCGCTAAAACTCCTTACTGTAGAAAGTATTTAGGGAACCTTTTCTGCACATTCGATGCGGTACGATAGGCCCTCCTGTACGAACTGCGCATGTGCGCCAGAATTGCCGCCAGTGTGTCGTGCAGCCTCTCAGAACAAGCGCGACGCTGGCACGCAGACGGCACCAAGAGAGACACGTTTGCACCTTTGCGAGAACTCTCGTCCAGCTTCTTGAGCGTGTTTGCCGCTTGGGGCGGGTCCGATATCGACGAACGATGACGTCACGTGCAGGCCTTTGTCTTCTAGGTGGTACCTCTCTTCGTTCCGTCTCTCGCGCGTGCCTGCCCGCGGGCTGTTCCAGCCGTCAGTGCGCGACAACAACTGCCGCGCCAGCGTTCGCTTTCTCTTTCCTGCCCGACACCGTTTCGTCCCTTCGGCGCAGCCTGGATCGCGTGTGAAACAAAGGATTGCCGAACGGCCACTTTGCACGCGCCGAGTCCGGAAGTCGGCGACGTTCCGCCCCTCCCGTGCGACGGGAAGCGGAATCTGGTCCACAATCGCGACGACAGAAAAACAAAACCCCTCCCGTTGCTTTCATGGGGTCTATCTGATGCGGTCGGCAATTCTACTCTATTTCACCTCAACTCGCACACTTGCGTTTGGTTGCGAGGAGTGGGTTTTGCTGCCTCGTGCTCCCCAGGTGCTCCCTCACGACAAGCGAACGCACTGGCATGCTGGTGCCATCTATGAGGTAGTTCTGGAACTGCGTATAACTATAGTGGGTGACATCTTGAGTTCTGCGTATGATTATATTCGGTGACTTCCGCACTCCCACCGTTTTACACTTTAGCCGAGCGAACCTATAAAGAAAGCAACATCCTCTCCAATGTTCGCTCTGCTAAAGTTCGAAAAAGGTGGGAGGAGCTTCCCCTAAAAACCTGTCACCGATTATACAGGGTGTTCTTGAGCGCTGTTCGAACGTAAAAATAATTCGTACGAATAAACCAATGAACATATTGGCACTGAAACATTACACAAAGCTGTCTTTATTTGGTGCATATATATAATATATTCTGTCTGCAATGGTCATCGTCACTCATGGCAACAAAGCGTCTGCTGAATTGATACACACGTGAACGCAGGGTGTAGAGCTATCAACAGCTGACGCCATTTTGCAAATACCGTCTGCTAAAGCAATAGGTATGTACATAAACGCAAATGGCTGATCGTCTTCAGTGCCTAATATATTTGAATGAACTCACACGAAAGAACATGTTTTTTCTGGTCTTCCAGCAATCGTGTTTTTCATTTTTTTTTTTTACCTTAAGCGCGTGGTATGAAATGTTAAACTGCCGATTCAACTCCAATTTGTGCTCCGCGCGTCAAAGTTGCCGGGCTCGGTCTAAGACTTGAAACTTGTTTACTTCTGATGTCCGTCATTTGTGGTACTTATTCATTGCATTGTCACGTGTGGCAGCTAAGACATTCGTGGCATGGGCTTCTCGCCTAACAAAGACATACCTGTTTTTTGGGTTGATATAAATCTAATAATTGGTATTGTTGCTTGGGCCTGAAATCGCCAGTTTTGTTCCCCACACCAGATTGCCTCGAGTAAGAAATATAGGTTGCCGAAAAAAGGAAAACAAAGAAAAAATAAACGGAGCTGTTAACCGGGCCATGAATTCTAGCTGTGTACCCGGCCGTTCACAGTAAAATGCAGGTATAACAGTAAGAGAACAGGATGGCGCGGAAACTACGAATAATTATTAAAAATATCATGGCGAGGTTATTAACAATCGCGTAAAGGTAGAGCAACAAAAAAATGTGGAAACAAAACTCGTAAAGTACATTTGGACACTATTTAACTCGTACGCACGAGCCCGTTTTTCCTGCGACTTGTTTGCCAAAGTGGTACGGGTAGTAGCCACTATTATGATAGGAATCATAATTTTGATAGAATAAATCAAAAGCTGTTTCGAATGCAGCGACCATCAGTGGGTGATTTCATCTCGAACCGTGATAGAAAAACTGATGTGTGACTAGAACAAACATGCAAATTAAAAACTACGGAAATTTGTTTACTCTTGAATTTTGGCTTCGAAAGGGCAGAAGGTAGGTCTTGCGATTTTCGCAATTTTCACGAGTGACACATTTTGGAGTGTCGCATTTTTCACAACAATATTAACTTACTTTTGCTGCTTTAAAACTTTGTATAAAAGGGTTCAAGATCTCTAGAAGCGTGTTTTTTTATTTTAATTTATGAAAAACAAATTCTTGAGTCCTGCAACTTCGACAATGATGGGCCATGTTTGAATGGAGACAGCTTTCGTTGTACAATTATTTAAGGCAAAATAAACGTATCAAGTGAATGCTTGCTTCTAAGCCTATTTAAAAATTATGATATTTTTAATTTAAGTATAGTTTATAAAAAGAAACACTGTAAGCTTTAAAGAAAATCACAAAACTAAAAAAAGTATTAATTTTTAATTTTTTATATGAAAAACCTTTTGTGTTTTTAAAGATGCAATAAACATTTTTTGGCATATATGGTTTTGCCATATTAAAAGCACTGCGTCTAAAAACAAGACATGTTTGTACCATTCTTCGACGCACATCTCTGTCATTTCATTTTTTACTTATATATTAGTAATTTTCGTCACATGATCATAATTTTAATTGCTTTCGAGTCCACACACAGTTCGGTTTTATCTTATACATCGATATTATAGTTATAGTATAATATGGTAAGGGGTTCTTCCGCGCGTTCAGTTTGCTTACTTAGTTAACCAAAAAATCGAAACAGTCTTAAATAATATTTAAGCGTGGTCATATCAGATTAACAAACATAAAAGGACGTTTGAAAACATTTCCGTCAAATATAAGAGCACATGTGGGGAAAAGAAAATTCAAAGCGACGGCCCGCCGAGCACGTCAATAAGCGTGCCTTACACGATAGCTAAGGTAGGTTTGTTCAAACCTTCCGACATCCGTTTTAAGTATTGGCATTTTTATATTTGTGAAACGAAACGTACGTTCCAAACCTCGTAGAATGCAACAAAATGGTGAGTTGGGCTAGTCGGATCATTACGCACATTTAATCGCCAAAAAAACAAATAACAAAAAAATTATATGTACGCACGTAGAATGATATGGTATGAAATTCCTTCTTGCTACAGCGATCTCCCTGATCCTTTCTGTCTTCAAATCTTTCCCACGAGAACATATTTACACTACGTCTAATTTAGTACATCAATAAACAGCAGACTGGACGGCACATGAAGGACGTTTTGGACAGTCTTCTGATTCTATGTTTAACTTTTTCTTCTTGCTTTTTTTTCTTGATAATAACGACGCGCTAACCACAACGCATCTAAATTACGATTCTGTTCAAGGACTGCGAGTTACCTGTGTCTCAAGCACCCTGACCCTTTACCTGACGACTGAGCTCTTTAGCGAATCGCTCTTTTTCGCGTGACTTGAAACGATGTGGCGCCCGTGTGCAATTTTTTTAACACTTCCGGTTTTGTGCTAGAAGGCGAGTTTTGCAGCATTTGCGAGATGAAACCTAGGCGCTGTCTTCGGAAAATGGTCGCTTAAAGCCTCGTCAGACGTAATTTACTTCGCGGCGAAAGAACGGCGCTTAAAATATTACGCCTACCGGAAGATGTGTCAAGAATACCTGATAGATGGCGCCACTGAGTTTGTTGCCAAACAAGAAAGAGAAATGGTTCCGTCGTTTGTGTAATCTTTTTTTCTTTTTTTTTTAATGACCGGTGGTAATGTATTTGACTAGAATGCAATACTTTAAGCACTTTAGCGACTAAAGACAAATAACTGAGTAATATCAGAGATAAGAAATCATTTAATGTTTTAGGCTGGCTTTTAGCTTCCGGTCAGGCGGAACGTAATATTAATGGCGCTATTCTTCAGAAAACGTTTTAGCAATGACACCGTTATCTTTCTTCACAATTTCCAGACAATGAACGTACCTGCTGCCGTTTCGTGCGCGTTAAGACAGCAAACCCGCCCTTTTTCCAAACACCCTTTTTCGAGAGCCGCAGATTTGCCAATCCTTGGGGCACGTGATTATCGCGAGTGTCGAGATCTCTATCGCCCTTTGAACGGGTTCGAAGCAATTTACTTTTTTCTTCCAATTTCCTCGATTTAACTGGGCCACCAGCGGCCTGCGGTGCGCGAGGTGTTTTCTCCGCGAAATCCTTAGACTTAGTCGAGCGCTACGTCACGGCGTGCGATTGTGACGATTGCGGGGTCCGAGATGTGGGCTAATTTACTTCGGCGCCGGGGGCGTCGCTGGTGGACATAGCTCCGTCGCCGTTTGCCCGACCTTCATTTCGTTTGCTCGCGACTTTCTCACTTCTTTCTTACGTGCGCACGAGTTCCTTGTCCTCTAGAAGAGTGGATAGCGTCCTACACTGTCTTATGAGCCGCTTTCCGACAGCGTTCTTGTATTTCCTGTCGCTTCGAACTGATACTTTTTTTTTTTCAAAGATGGTTTTATGTAATAATATACGGAGGTAACAAGCTTCCCCTACTGTTTTTTCTCAAGGTCTTAGACAGCAGATAATGAGCAGAAAGGTAGGCGTTCTAAGGGTGTTAAATTAGGACACTGCGTCATCCGCCACAAGTTTCCTGGCTTCCTAATATAATTTAATTATAATTTATTTAGTTATTTATCCAGTTACCTACCTCGCCCAATTCTGGGAATTATTGTAGGGTGTAAGGCGATAGAAACAATAGGCTAATGTGAATACAAAGGTAACCACTAAAAATTGCGTGATGCAGAAGGATTCACATAGAAATAACATTGTACAGCGATTTCAACACACACAAAAACAATGGGCGCTAATAGGCAAAGGAGTCAATAATTACTTTAGCAACAACTTTTGCAGGACAGCAAAAAAGGTTGAACGTGCTGTGGAGAGTTCAGCTGGTAAATTCGTGTACTGTTCGCGGAAAGAAAGTGCGCGTGAGTTTATTAGTTCTGAACCTGAATGGGGGGGGGGGGGAAGAGAGGTAGGCTGGCCTTTTTAAATAATTTTGTTTTGTCCATGCCAGTCCTACAATGAAATATGTTTTAGAATAAAGACAAACGGGGATATCTTCCTGTGCTCCTGTGAAGCGCTATCTCGATTTGCGACGTCTTTCAGAAGAGCTCTTTGAAAAATCATGTTCGCCAGAATCAAAAAATGGATACCTATATGTGAGCGCCTTTGTGATTTACATTCAGTGTCTTCGGACAAACGATCTAAAATGCCCTTTGACATATATCTCTCCTGGTGTCTTCACTCTTGCGCATGTCACACCGTATTTCAGAAAATGACGTAAGGGAAGCATGTGAATGTACACGGGGTGGTTTCTTAGATTGTCGGTAACTAAACTTTCGGTAGCGCTTCGGCGTCTCGTGGACAGCGTGCACGTGCAGCCAAAGCACGGCGGAAACCGACGAGCGTGTGCTAAAAGCCCAAACATTGAAAAAAAAGACTCGACTTGTTTTTCTTATCTTGTCGATTTTCATGGATTAATCGATTTTGAAGTGAAGCTTCCAGTTCGTAAATTCCCTCGATATTACATGTACGTGCTTGTTCCGTAATGTTAATGCGAAAACATTAAATGTCTTATGGAGTGAAGCCGGCAATAAACGGCCCTTAAACTCCCATTGGCTGAGCGAAACGGCACCTAAATTCCCATTGGCTGAGCGAAACGGCACCCAAATTTTCATTGGCTGGGCGAAACGGCACCTAAATTGCCATTCCCAATAAAACAGAAATAGAAGCACAGCAACGCAATGCTTCGTCACGGAAGCCTTCGTGAAGCCTGCAGGGTTCTCCGAGCATGCGCAGTGGGGGAGCCTGATGTCACCGCCGGAGCGCCGTGTGCGATAGGAAGGCGTGGCGCGCTCCTTGTAAGACTGTGCTGCGCGTAGGAATGCTTTCGCATTCTTACACGTAAACAGTCTTAAGTGTCTCTGCCGAATGTTTTTTTGTTCATATGCACTTGAGCAAAGCGACGAAAGTTTCTGTTCACTACTTGGAAGGGGTGTCAATAAGACACCTAAACACCCTCTCGTTGTTCTTTCTTACTTTGTTGTATTACTATGGGTAGTGCGCCAGCCTCCTTTATAACAAAATGTGCAGAAACATTTTTTATTTAAACACATCGTCCAGTGGCTCGAAAGCCGCTGTGGCACCGCTCATAACTCATAATAGAACACAATGTTTGCTGCAGACATGTTGACAAAATTACCCGCGGTCACGCCCCAATCACGTTTAAAGCATGTAAACGCGTCATGCATGTCAGCAGAGACAGTTCTTGTGTGACCAATATATGCGCTGCTCAGGTAGACATAACTGGAAAAAAATAATCGATTGGACTTAAAATTGTTCTCGGTTAGAAATATTTAATTAGATTTCTTTATTACCGTAGGAGAAAGCTAATTGGGCTTTACTTGAAAATGTTACCATTAATTTGCCTACTATAGTTAAGATCTTTAAAAGGACATATTTTTCTGCCGGTTCGAAAACGGGTCTTTTGTACATGTGCATAATTAGGTTAAACTAAGCGAATTATAAACTACTCATCTTCGTACTCTCCCAATTTTTTGTGAACCGTCCTCCGTCGGAGATTTCTCGAGGATTCCTTTGTAGAAAATGTTTTTTTGCAAAACAAAGGGCGCCACTGAAAAGGAGAAGGAAAAATATTAACAACTACGAGTAATTTTAGTGCTTCCAAAAAAAGGATAAGATTACTCTCGTGATTACCTGCCGATAAATGTAATCGAGTAATCACAAAATCACCTTAAAAAGTAATGGATTCCGAGTAATTTGATTATTTCTAATGAATATCGTCTGCATGTGACAGCTGACCGTCAGACAAGGAAGAAACAAGCCTCAAGACTGCGTATGCGTGTTTTTTTTTTTTTGTATGCTGAATGAGCAGTGTGGATCTCTGGCATCTGTAACAGGATCTCTAACTGAAAGGCGCAACGGTTATACCGCAAAAATAAATTCACTTTCACCTTCTCAGCCAGGTGGAAGGTCATTTATTCTTACGTAGGTATGCTCCACACCTTTGGGACTTCCCCTACATTCTTCGCATCTGAAGTTCGTACGTTTCTGTTATGCGCCCAGAAAGTGAGGGGAGGGAGGAAGGAGGGGGGGGGGGGGGCTAACGTCAGTACGCGGAGCTCTGGTTAGAAAGATTAATAGGTTGCATAGAGTTATTTTACTGTACGCTAGAGGCGCTAATGACTGCTGCAAACTGGCGCTAATGTGCTAATGCGCTGCTGCAAATTGCAGCAGACAGCAACCGGTCGGGAATTAACTTCCGGTAATGCATTTATATGAGAAAAAGTGAGTCTATGGGAACATGTGAGTGCATTTTCCCCCTGCGCTCGATTACAAGAGCAAATATCAAGAATAATTCATCCGTACTATGTAGCTTGGAACGTTTCTCAGTCACGCAGACGAAATAATGGGTCAGCTATGGCGTTTTTATTTTAAATTCGTGGCACGAAAAATGGTGCTAAAACTGCTTCGTACGTGTATTTATGTGCACTGTCTGACACCTTTTAGCGCGAACGTGGTCGTGGCGTCGCCGCTTTCTATAGCATGGGGGATATACGTGCCAAACGAACGAAGGACATGTGGAAAACCAAGATAGATGGCAAGGACTACGCAGTAACACTGGATAAGTAACTTGCTGTGCGTGCAGACGATCAAAATAAAAATAATTAAGTACTGCTGTATTCCTTCTGCTCATGAATATGTGCGAAGATGCTCGTTCTGCGTTCAAAACATCACCCGCACGCTCGAAATCTCTGAAAAAGCCAGAGAACAGCTGCTTGATAAAAGCTGCCCGACATAAGAAATAATAAAAAGATGCACCTTTCATAGCCCACGTACTTGATTCTTTACGTTTCGAAAGTTTTTTTAACCGCTCGTAAAGCTGCGCGACCGAGTCATTTTCATGTAGTGACAAGACGGGCATATTAGCAATATATAAGCTCCACCGGAATGCTGGCAAACCTTGAACACACTCTACATTCCTTTCGCTCGTTATATTTTGCTTAGAATCGTCGCTTGTTTTTACATACCTGCCGTGGTACTGAGGTTTGGGCCTGAAATACAGCGAAGTTTTACATCGTTCAGTGATAAAGAAAAATGCTGTAACTACAGCAGTTTCCCATTTAAAATGTTAATAAAAGTGCATACTACTCGGTACGACCCAAATAACCCAATATGTGTTTCGTGTTATTTTCGGGCGAAGAGACAAAATGCACGCGCGTTTTCCCATAGGAATGCACAGGAGCACCGCAAAAGGAGACAGGTTGCTGTCTGCTTCAATTTGCCTCCCGGAAGTCGCATAGACACTAGCGCCAGTTGAACCTCTAGCGTACATTATAATAACTCTATGGTGGGTAGACCTAAAGCTATAGCAGCCTTTGTCTCCACTGCACTCGTCGAACGCGTTCGAACGCGGAACGGCGGCGTCCGACATTCGGCTCTCGCACTCAAACGCGTTCGGCGAGTGCACTGGAGACAAAGGCAGCTATGCGGAGAGCAAGTTCGTCTGCTTCTTTTGCAGGGTTGTGGCGACGTCAGAAAGACGCCGATCTCTGATTGGCTTTGATTGGAAGGATAGAGTGTAGAAGTCAAGGCAGCCTGCCTTGAGGTCTACCCACCATCCTTTCAGTCAAAGCCAATCAGAGATCGGTGTCTTTCTGACGTCACCACAATTCCTGCAAAAGGAGCAGACGAACTTGCTCTCCGCACAGCTTTGGGTCTACCCACTAATCGTTCCAATCAGAACTGGGCATACTGACGTCCCCGCGTGCTCTCGTTTCCTTCTCTCCCTCAGATTCTCGGCGCATGCGTTTTAGCATTCCACTTCACTGAGAGAAACGGATAAATGGAATCGATGAATAAAATTAATACGAATGGTTACTTCGTGCGCGAGATCATATTTGCCTCTCACGGAGCGAGCTAAGATGGCGTAGTAGACGGTTCGTCTGCTAACGGAGGTTAAGAACGCGGTTCGTCTTCTACGAAGTTCACTCGCAGACGAAAACAAAAACAAAAAATAAGAAAGCACCGTTCCTCGGCCACCATCAAACCGGAAAGAAAGTTGATCGTCTGCTACGAACCGAGGTCTTCGGAGAGGCGAGATCGGACGCAGGCGGAAATTGTGATCGTATGCTATTTGCACGCTGGAAGCGGAAGCCATTGATGACCCGCGCTTCGTTTTCAAATCTCGAGCTGTTCGGCTGCCGTATACACAAGCTGACATCGATCGGTAAATAAAAAAGTACCAAGGACAAGCAGATTAAAGGCCGCGATAACTCCGCCGTTATGTGTGTGCTGGTGGGTCGTTCTCACTAAAACATTGTCCGATCGAAAACTCGCGAACGGATCAAGAAGTTTTCTTCGTTTTAATACGTGCGCCCAGCAGGAAGCTGTGACGCCGCGTCCAGTCAGCGGCGGAGAACGCTGTCGAGTCTCACCTTGACCGAAATCGGACACCAGGTGCTACATTTCTTTATGCATGTACGATTACAACCTAGTCGCTCAGTGGGAACCAGAAAGCGAAACACAGCGGGACATATCTGCGCGCATCTCTTCTTGTTATGTTTTGCGCTTTTGATGCCATAGTTGAGGTTAGTTTAGACAATCACGTGACCTTGTGAGCTAATTAATCTTCTTATCTGATCCAAACAAATATGTGTATTACTTTAGATATTACTAGAATTCATCACACGCAGTGTTAAATGACCACGCACGTTCTTGAATATGCGTCAAAATAAATAACAAATATTCAAACGACATCGGTTTGCTTTCCTACAGGGCAGGACTACTGATATAATTTGTTTCACGACAAGTGGCTCGAGTGGCCTCGCAGCATGCATAACAAATATATAATCTTAGACACCATCCGTTTAGAGGGTGGGGCGTAATACTGCAAGAAGAGTTTGATTCCAAGCATTGTTTTCTCATTTCAATCTCGCTCGCTTACCTAAGATATACCAAGGAGGCAGCGGGTGTTGATATTACAGAACGTTCAGGACGAAATAATCTCTTCCGAGTTGTCCATGCCGGTCATCAAAGCTGCGAGCGTTTCATAGTAGCAGAGGGCATTTCACCCTCTGAATTTGGATGTCTGGGAAAACAGTAAGAGAAAAGACCTGCGTTCAAATACATGTTTATGGGGCTGTACAGTAACTCCCAGCTTAAGCAACGCAGGTCCATGCTTCGAATTTCTAACTTGGTGATTACTTATTCGGTGTTTTTATCGGCTAATAAAGCTATGTCGTTGGCTGAGGACCCATAATTAGATGCTCGGGAGCCACTATGCCCAGCCTTTGTTAAACTGTCAGTTAACACAGTTCATGCCATCAAGTTTGAATGTACGCGAGCAGAAGAATAATAAAAAGAAGTATCGGCGGGATGAGGTGTGCCAATCGCGAGGAATTTCAACTGGCCCATTGGCCGTTCCGAGTTCACCGCGGCCCCGACGGTATCCCAGTTGTTTGGACGGCACGGAGAACGAACCGCTCTCGGCCATCGGAGTCGGCGAACGGCTCCCGCGTGACGTCACATCTACGAGCCGGTGACGTCACGAGGTGCGCCCAGCGGCGCCTGGCGGCGGCGGCGGGAACCGGGACGCGGCAGAAATCGCGTCGTCTGCTCCCCGACGGTACTCCGGTGCGCGCCGTGTTTCGTTGGCTTCGCCGCCGTCCCCAGCACGCCGATGGCTCGCCGAGCGCCCTGATCTGTCGTTTCCGAGGGTCTTGTTCGGTGCCTGTGCCCGCGGTTCGACCATGGGAGCTTACTACGCGACGCCCGAACTCACCCCCGAGCACGAGTACGGGAGCGCCGACGACGATGATCGAGCCCCGTCGAGTCCGCAAGCATCCGCCGATGCCGGTGCGTACTGCGGAACGCTCTTTTCTGCCGGCGCACTTTAGAACAATCTACCTGTCGTTCCGTCCGAAAAGGCCGGAACTCGTGGTTCGTCATGGCTGCCTCACAAAACGAGAGTATCGTTGCCGACAGTTTGAGGAGCGCTTGGCGCGTCCTGAGAACCGTATGCGGAGCGCAAGTTTGTCTGCTTCTTTTTCAGGGGTTGTGATGACGTCAGGACGCCGAGCTCTGATTGGCTCTGATCAAAGGATAGTGGGTAGATCTCAAGGCATCTCGCTTTGAGATCTACCCACTATCCTTTGATCAGAACCAATCAGAGCTCGGCATTCTGACGTCCCCACAACCCCTGCAAAGAAGCAGACGAACTTGCGTCGCGAATAACTCGTCGCTTTCGTATATTCGGCCGAAGCCACACCATCGTTTCTGAAGTTGTTTATATGGTCGTACATTTCTGGAAGGATTCAATAAAGCTGGAGAGGAAAACGAGCGGCTATGGAGCGTTTTGCGCGTTTGTTATCTTCGCAGTTCTTTCCTTCCTTCTAGGAAAGTACGGCTCCGATAGTGACAATAGCGGCAACGCTAAGCCAGCTTGCTTTCGCCGCGGAAATGGCTCACCAAAGACGTGGTGGGAGCCTAAAGCCGCGCTCAAACTGCTCAATCATCGTGCAAAAGGCAGTCTGCAGACAATGTCCGAGGTCTTCCTTGTACGACGGTTACATTGGTCATAAAAACTACCCGACAACAAGAAAATCTCCGAGAAATCGAATTACCGTTCACGACACCGATTTGCATACTTCGTTTTGTATTTATGACGTACTGAAAATACTTCCGAAAAAAATAAGGCTACGCCAAGTGAATAAAATTGTTTACTGGAAATGAAAGTATGTTGATTATCCGCCTTTCGAGATTCAATAGATCGCAGGCATTTCGTTTTTCCGTAATTTGCATTTCCATAATATTAAGATGAAAAAAAAATAGAAAAACGGTTTTTCTGATTTAGGTTTATAGTGGCTAAATCTTCTGCCATAAAAGTGGGGAGAATGCATCCCTAAAATTAAAAAGTGGGATCTCACGGTAGCATTCGGGTCCTCAATTTTGCCTGCACCTCTAAAAGTAAGAAGATTGAGGATCTCACGGCAGCATTTGGGTCCTCAATTTCGCCGAGGAAAATGAGTGAAAAAAATTACCCCGGAAAGCACATGCGGAATATTGTGCTGGCACACATGTATAGCCAAAGTTAGAGAACCGCTTGTGTCTAGACACGGACAAGGTTCCGCTCTGTACCTATCCGGGGACACCAACAGACGCCGACTTACAGACACCGCCTGGGACCGATAATGGTCACCGCGAGAGCGCGATCCCATTTACCTCTCGCGGAGCGAGTAAAGGCAGCGTTCGTAGACGGTTCGTCGCATAGCGCGGGCGAAGAACGGCGTTCGTCTGTTACGAAGCGTCGTTCGCAGGCGGAAATAAAACGAGAAAACATCGGACGTCGTCTGCTAACAGACCGGGAAGAAAGGTTGGTCGTCTGCTGGGAACCGAGCGCCGCGGCAAAGTGAGACCGGACGCGGGCTGAAATTGTGGTCGTCTGCTATTTCTTCGTTGGCGGCCATTCACAAACGGCGCTTCTTTTGCACATTTCAACTTGTTTTGCTGCTGTTCACCAGCTGACTTCGACATGTGCGTAAAGGAGTAGCAGTAAGGACAAGCAAGCCAGAGGACGCGAGACATTTCTCGCCATTTGTGTCTGGTAGGACGTTCTCACGTCCTACCAAACATGCCCGATCGTGAAATCGCGAACGGGTCAAATATATTTTTAATTTTTTGATTACGCACATCCAGAAGGAAGCTATGAAACCATGGACGGCTTGCTAGAACAGCGTCTCAGCTGAGACTGGGTGAAGAAAGCACTGCAAAGGCTGGGGCGCGCGAGCGTCTTGAGATGCAACTTGAGTCCCGCTCAGCTCGTGCGCTGGCTTTGGCAGTGCTTCTTTCACCCAGTCTCAGCTGAGACGCTGGTTCTAGCAAGCCGGCCCATGTTCAATCAGCAGCCGAGAACAGTTTTGCTCTCCCTGGACCAAAATTGTATGCCCGAGTAGCAGCTAAATGAAACTTGCCAAATGCGACACGTGTTGTAGAGTGCACCATTCCCACATGTTGCCTTTGACTGCGTTTGACGACGCTGCGAGTGATTACGTCGAGAAAAAGCGACCTAACGCTTGTCTGACACGCTAATTTGCGGCCGGGTCTCCGCGTACGCGGGCCGCAATTAAGTCGGATGTAGTCAGGCGGCACCACACCGCCCGGATTGAAAGAAGCGAGGGCATGGAAGCTCATCTCCGCGCGACGCTCGCATAACTTGTTCGCGCCTTTGTAACGCACGGTGGTACACATTTCGCCTTTGTATCCTATACGCTGGACCACTTTCGATGGTAACTGTTCAGATATAGAGTAATTGAAAAAGAAATGTACTTTTTAAAATTTCAGTCGAAAGGAGTCCGTTTTTTTAGCTGCTCTGTAATGTGGCTTGCCGCGATGCCACATCAGCCGCAATGGACCCTTTTCTAGTAAGCTTCTGCACATGCGTTACGCGCTGTGCCCTGGCTTTGTGTCCCGCTGTGTCCATTTTCGGGGCGGCACCGTCCCGCACGACCAATGTATTGAGCACCTACCTTTGGGCGTGTTTAATATTTTTTGACGATTGTTTTTTGTGTATCTGTAGTATATGGGGCGTAGAAATCAATGAAAACTAACGCAACGACTCGATGCAAATGCGTTCTGACGGCTGGAGACATGTTGTGCTGCCGCTCATTTTTGGTTCGTAGGCAATCCGCCAGATGACACTCGATACTCGAAAAAAGGTACAGTTTGGTGTCCTTGCTGCCTGATGGGCGCGTATACCTTTAGTGGTTCACATTAGGCACCACCGAATTTGCCTTTTTTTCCGGCAAGAACGAGTAGAAATGACCGTCGGTAGCACGATGCGCTGAAGTCACGTGTAAGCCGTGCATGTCAATAGTGGTTTCCAGGGAAAATCGAAGACGCGTGCACTACTTCGGCTGTAGAGTATGTAACACCGAGGGCGTGAAAATGACTTCTGCGGAAAGCTATCATATACATGAGAAGATCCGCAGCGTGATTTGCACTCATAGACCAACGTCCTGTTTACAAACAAGTCAATCTTTTGCTCACACGAGCGCAAAAACCAGATTCGCTTGGAATGAATTGTCTGCTCGTGCGCCATGTCGACAGCAGCGCCACCGCAGCAGCTGGCCGTCAGAGCCGCTCTTTGGTGCATAACTGCAGCATAAGAAACTATATAAAATTAAGCCGTTCGAGCCGAGTGAGTTGCTCATACAGTGAACCTGCGTGCCGGTGGCTGCATCGGGAGTCCGGTGCAGCGAGAGAACCGCATTCAAGGTTTCTTTTGCGCCAAGAGCAGAGCCGATCATTCAAGCAAGACGACGTCCTTCTCCGTTCTTTCGTCTCTTCTTTTTATTTTTTCTTGCGCTTTTCCGCTCGGTCCTCTGTTATCAGCGCTGAATCCACAACATCGCTTCTATTTGATCAGGCATTTCTCGGGGCTCCGCGTCGGTTCTTTCCTGGACGACGGTTCGCGAACAGGATGTTGCGGAACCATAGGTCTACACTCTACTGGGATCGACGTTGACGAACTTTTTGACGCCAAATTCGACGACGTCTAACCCCTGGTTAGCTCAGTCTGGTAGAGCGCTCCACTGGAAATATAGAGGTCCCGGGTCCGATATCCGGACCAGGCGGATGGTTTCGGTCTCTCACCAGTCACAGCTGTGTTTGGAGATTTGTGTTTGTCCTTTGTCCGTCTTGCTCCCCTCCTCCAGGGATTATTATCGACGAAAGTTGTTCGACAACGACCGATGTGCATGCGTGAGATTATCGAAAACGTGCTTATGCCACCGGGCGTGAGGATGGGGTGCAATATTTATCGCGTCTGTTGTTCGTCAAACAAACTACTCAATCATTCAAAATCGCTCATGTTATGCTCGTGAGAGCAATGTGGCGACTCTCAACATTTCAAGAAATTGTACGAAGTTGGGATAACTACTGTCGAAAAAGAATCGTACTTCGTCGAACATTGGCAAAAGTACGAAGATTGGCCGAACCAATCGAACCTGCGAGATTCAATAAATCTTCGCGACACCTGCAGTTGGCGCGTGAACGGGGAAAGACCTTCTAAATATCGAGGGGGGGGGGGGGGGAGAGAGGATGGAGGGGGTAAGACGGCAGGAGTACGCGACAAATCGTAAGCGCTGAACCGGCGGCCCGAGAGAAAGATCCAGAAAGAGAGCGCCAGAAGAGCGGAGAAAGAGAGCAGACGATAGGCTAGGCGTTATCGTTTTGCCGCGACGGGTGTTCGAGTTGCTTCGAGTGCTTGTCAACCATCATTTATTTTTATGCAATGCGCGACTACCGCTGTTTTTGTGCAAGACAAGGTTAGAAAAACACTAGATACACACCTTGCAAGTGATGTCTTCCTTCGTGTTTGTGTATATCAAAACATCGCCAGCAACATGGTCCCAGCGAGACTAAAGTGAACTGGACCACCCATGTCCGCGTCTATGCTCCGTCGTTCTGAAACAGCCGAAATTCAGTTAATTTTTCTCTCTATGCTTTAATATCAACTCTATTCTAACTATGGAGGTAGCAACAAGAGGAAGGGATATACAGGCTCTAACCAGAGCCAAACGACAAAATCCAATGTGAAGCCGGAAGTTCGCGGTCGGTGGGAAGGACGCCCACAAAGGGTTCGCTGAGTTTTTTTTTCTTTTTTTTTCAATAGTGTCAAAGTCCGTCCCATAACGTCCGTCCAACAGCGTTTTTTGGTTTTGGTCATCCTCTGGGAGGGGGGGGGGGGGGGGGGTCCGTCCTTTTAACCGGAAGTCAACCCCGGCTTCACCTTTGGTGGCGTCATGTCGCCTCCAGAACCTTCCTACCTCCATGATTGTATAACTATGGTGGCTAGAACGCGTCAATGACCGGTGTGTTTACCGCGTCCTAAACAGTGGTCACTCGACTTCCGCCTAATGACGTCACAAGGGCTGTTATGATATCGCTAGCCGCCATCCTAGCGGTGTTACAGCAGCGGCAGTGGTGGATGAGGCAGACGCGTGTTCTGCTGCAGGGCGCTCTCCAGTGTGGCGCTCCGCGGAAGCGTCGGCGGCCAGGGGTTGGGACGCCGCGACGACGGCGACACTCACGTTCGTTCGTGTACGTTTTGCCGGGACTTCCGCGCATCAACCGCCAGGATCGCGACGTCCGACGAAGTGACACATCGGCTTCTGTGACGTCATTTGTTGCGCCACTTTGGGATAACGTTTTGATGTCTGGACGCTCAGTGAACAAATCGAAGACTCGTTCTAGGCACTGTATACAGTATACTTAAACGGACTGCCAGATCGGAGGACTCTAGTTCGGTTTGGACGTTCGTGGGTATGACCCGACTTGAACCGCGGAGACACGCAAACGTAGACATGAAACGTTTCGGTTAACCCAACGACTACTTCTCAGTACAATATATTAGCGCTATTTTTATTTTATTTTGTGTTATAAAACTTTTTTTTCTTGCAGAGCGTATTTTCTAGATGTATATGGATTTGTTCACATTAATTGAAAGAGCGTGTTGGTAACAATGACTGGCAACAGAAAGAATAAAACAAACTCCGGACAAGAGACAACGAACAAATGTTCGTTGTCTTGTCCGAGAGGTTGTTTTATTCTTTCTGTTGCCAACTCATGGATTTGGTTCACAAGAAAATTAAAATGGAGAACGATAAAACTCCTACTAATATCTGTACTCATCCTTTTACCCGGAAAAAGATCCGGTACCCCGTCTGTTTTTAAGCAATAAAAAATATCAATGAGCCACCCCTCAAACATTCTTATGGAGCGCATCCGAACATCTCCGGCAAAATTTCGATAGCCATTGACTTGCCTCCAAATTTGCCCAACACATTAATGCGACACATCTGAACTAGTAACCCGAGTCGCAAGTCACCATAACTTCTTTTCGCGAAATTATTAAAGTTGCGAATTTGGTCTCGAAGCATCTACTGCCTGCTAGCAAAACTGACAACGTTACTTCAGATGTTGTAATATGGGGTAACGTGGCGGCGGTCGCAGCATCTTCCCGACGGGTTACAATAAATTTGATGCTATGAATTCAATAATATTTGAACTCACGCCAGCAAAAAAAAAAAAAAGAAAAAAAAAAGCTTCAAAATATTGTGTTTTTAGACAACCTGCTTGACTTGATGCTATACATATAACAACATGCGATTTCGCCCCACTGGTGACCGCGAGAAGATTTTGAATGATGGTTTTGGTATCACCTTCGCTTGCCGTGTTCTCGATAGCTATATTGAATGCAGAGATAATAAATATCATGCCCGAAAGAGTATAAAGTCTGTGTATTCTGAAAACGCGTTTCATTTTGGACGCTCAAACGTGCGCCGTTTCTACATTCCGAGCTTCCCATCATTTGAAATGGAATTTTCCTCCAAGTCAGGTTTTAATTACTCCTCCCCTTGTAAAAATGCAAGGGGCTCCTTCATATAACTTCGACCAACTTCTCAGGAGCGGTAAGCTGTTCGAAGTAGGAGACCGTTCGCTCTACTTGTACCATTAAATGAAAGCAGCCAAGTAGCATTCTCAAAATATCGCCAGCCAAAACTCATCATTAAAACATTACGAACATTTCAGCTCGCTGCGTCCAGGCGCTGATCTCAAACATCGATTACGCCGCGTAGTACGGAGAAGGCGTTAACTTCATTCGAGTATCAAAGAAAACTTGTCGCGATAAAATTGTATAAGATCTTTGTAAATGGAATTTTAATCGCTTTATTTTTAGCTCGATAATCCGTATAACCGCCATCGTCAGTAAGAAACATAAAGCCGCCTAAGAAGAAACCAAATCGATAATTCAGAAATAAATCTTAGGTCACAGAATCCTCGTCCCACAAAGGAGGCGGAAAAAAACACGAAAAAAAACGTAATTGATTGGAAACGTGCTGTCCTTATCTTACGGTCAGTCGAATTCACAGTACTCGTGTACACATCATGCAGGAGACACGCTGTAGGTTGACAGCATTATCTGCCTAGATCCTTCGAGCATTTTGGCTTCACAGGCACGCATGCTTTTGTCGGCAGAGAGTCTTTGTATGACCAACGTGGACCGTCATGCGAGGATCAGACAGTGCCCGCATTACTATCCCCCGCATGATACGTAAGCAGTGGAACCGCGGCTTTTGGCTCGAACATCAACGCGTACTCTGTTTCAACGTGACTTGAAAATACGGCGAAAGATGCGGCCTCAGAAAACCATTCAGAGGGCCGGAGCGAGCCACCTGCCCATCTGTCCTCGGTGTGCACTCTTCGTGCGATGTCTAGAGCCTCTAAATGATCTACGCTTAGAGTATCGGCACTCTGTAACCCCAGTGTTGCTGTGGGCGCCGCCATCTTGGTGCTTGTGCAGAACAGGCGCAAATGCCGATCGTCATTATTCAAAACTCCGACTTCCTCAACATTATATTCGGTGTTAGGACGCTCATGCTTCCTAACACCGAATGCTCTGTCGCGAACTGTTTATTTAAACATTTGTGGAAGACGGAAAAGCGTTTCTTGTGATTTCAGATAAAGCTTCAGATAACTGGCAAGAGGCACGTAGCCAGGAATTTGTTTCGGGAGGGGCCCGACCATTACAAAATGCTGTATGAGGGGGACGGGGGAGAGGAGGCTCCAGCAAAATAGAATATTTCGGGGGGGGGGGGGCGGCCCTATGCCCCCCCTCCCCCGCTGGCTACGTGCCTGACTGGCAACCATGATTTTAAGCCACAAGATGGGCAAGTGTCGTTACTCTGAAGCGTTGCTTATTTAGTGGCCTTATGAGAAGGGCTGACCCGCGTTTCGCTTCGCTGCTCCGATTGGCTGGAGGGGTCGTGGCGTTCGCTATTTCCTATAGTGAACGTTAAAAATATTGCGCGTTGCCGAAAAAGTTTGTTTTCTCTATCGGTCGTATAGATATTCAAGGTGACCTTGACCATTGTAACCGGTGACAATCGCTGACTCGTTGTGCCTGCTTCGCGTGGTGCGGTACTCCTCGCTATTTTTAGCTGCGACGTCGAGCACCTAAGTTTTCGTACACGTTCTTTTTTTTTTTTTGCAGCCATGGGGACGTTGCAATTGAAAATCTCGAGCAGTATCGCGCCATGCCACTTTAGCACCCGTCCTACGGCTTGATGTCAATGAATATGTATGTCACATAACAGGGGCGGATCCAGAACTCCGTTTTGGGGGGGGGGGGGCGGAATATTTGTAAGGATGCAATTCTCCATTTCTTTCTGTGCACCGGGGGGTCCACCCATGTCAAATTGCCCTCCCGAGACGGGGGGAGAAGTCGACGCAGGTTTGGGGGGGGGGGCGGTCGCCACGATCATCCCCCTTCTCCCTTTGGACCCGTCCTACGTCTTGATGTCAATGGATCTATGTATGTCACACCGTTCACGCGAAGCTTTTGCGGTATAACGAGTCTTCCTTCCGCTGAGGCGACTAAAGCTGTCAACCATTGCTAGAAGCCGTGGAATGAAGAATTCCAACGCACGAAGGAGCGAGAGGACTCACACAAACGCCGCCAACATGGCGTCTTAATGGTTCGTTGATGAGGCACGCCGCGCTTTTTGCCCACACCCCACCGCGCGCACATGCGCGGCGATACTGGCACCGCTAGGAACGACTCGTATTTCGGTAAACATGAGTTTGTGTGTACGTTTTGCATTTACATTACATTCTTTGGTTTGAGGTCAAAGCGTTTTCTAGACCTGTCATTTACAAATTTTCGCCGTAGTTTAAAGCAGTTGAGTTTTCGGCTAGACCGCGCAGGAAACCAGGAGCACGTGCATCTCTTTGAGCAGAGAATTCGCTGTATGCATCAAGATCGGAAATTTGTGGATTTTTTTCTTTGGAGCGCTTGAGTCGAGGGTGAGGTGGCAAAATGAGCACACATTTTAGTTGCCGAGACCCCATGGGCTTTTGTGCTTCTGTCAACGACAAAGCTGAAATAAAAAAGCACAGTAAAACATATAAAAATAATATTTATTTATTAAACGCGAATTTATACGAACACTTCGCTGACATGAATTATAGATTGCTCGAGGCTAGCCGTTTCTAAGGGATATATCGAGTTACGTCAACAAATAAGCAAATATTGGTGCAGTCAAAGTTCATAACAAACTAGTCAGCCCCCAAAAATGGCATACCGCAAGCTCAGTAGAGACCCAAGTTTCATTTTATTTTTATTATTTCAATAGCATTAAAGTCCCCGCTATAAAATTTCGTTTTTTTTTTATCTGCTAAAACTTGGGTGTCCAAATTTTTTCTTTTTTTTTTTCTGTTCCGGGTGTGAGGTTGGGTAGACAGCGTGCATGTTATGGCTGCACCGGCGGGTAGGTGTTATTTTATTATTTGTTTTCGCTCTGGGACTCCGCCGTCTCGAATGTTCGGAGCGCGTGGTATCCGATCCGCACAGTCTGTGCTCAGGCGCCAGCCAGGCGGCAGGCAATGCACGGGCCGATTCGATGAGGAATTTGGTTCTGGCGGCTGGAGAACTGACGAGGTGTTCTGTTCACTGCCGGTCGATTATTGGACAGGTGTATACCACGTGATCTCTTTCGCTTTAAAACTATTGGTCGGTCCTGGCTAGAGGGAGAGAAGGAGCTTCCCTATAAAGGCCCGTGTCTGGCGAGGGAAGCTCGATCCGTGCATGAGCTGGGCGCGCTCACAGAATTCTAGGCGCGCACCAATGATGCCGGGTCTCTGACTTCTTTTGTACGAGAAACGAATGTGCAGAGTCAGTAATTATTCGGCCTAATAAACATCTTAAAACTTCAACCATCTAACGGCTCCTGGAGTCGACGTCGCCAAAAGAAAACGCCGAGGACCATCGTCATCAGCTTTTGAGGTTGGGCTGCATGTAAAAGACAAAAATAATACTCCCCTGCGCCCGCTCCCGCCGTTAGGCACCGCCAACTTAGAACCAATTCACACGACCGTGAAGGTACCTTTAGCTAACGGACCTTTATTCTCTGCGACCAATCAATTAACGATCTTCCGCGCGTGGCGTGTGCTCGCGGCCCAAGAGCATGCGCTGATTCGCCGATAGCAAAGGGACCTATGTTAAAGGTACCTTTATGTTGACCGTGTGAATGGGGTATTAGAACCAATTCGATCGAAATGAATTGGATCCTTGGATAAAGTGTGAATTTCAAGTAAAAAGCCAATTGGGAACTAATCTATCGGAAAAATCAAACTGGGCGCCGCCAAGCGAATGACCCAGGAAGGACCGACAGGGAGAAAGGACCCCGCAGAGCCCGGCACCAGCCCGACCCCGCATAGGTCAAGGGCAAGACCAGTGGGTCGACAACGGTCGAGGGCATTCCTGTGCCGACAACCGCCGCCGTATTGAATTTTGCTGTGCCTTCCCCCGCCCCCCTCCCAAGGGCAAACCCCTGTCAGGGTGCCCACCCCTTAGTAGAGGGAAAGTCGCCAGAACCTCCGTTGCAGCATGCAAGCTGGCAGGGCGCACCACGTGCAGGTGGAGGTTGACTTCCCACGCGGCGACAACCGACCATCGTCATCAGACAAGTATATTCCATCTAACGAAGAAGAACCAAAAACTTTTACTCCGGGCCTGATATAAATTCCTAAAAATGTTTTGAATTTTCGCCAGATCATTCTTAGTTTTCGGCGGACGCTTAGGAGCTTTCGCCGGGCTATTTGAAATTTGCACCGGATACTTTGGCCTTTAGTTGCATTTGCTGGATTATATTGCGTTGTTGTCGTGTCGTAAGTCTGGAATATGCCTTTTATTCACTGTTGCAGTCACTATAATTTCATTGAAAGTTTTAGGATGCTAAAACAGTTTTTAGTATCTAAAGTCAACATGCTTCAGGATATGGAGTTGAAAGATGAATATAATCTTCTCGATGTGGCCCACTTTCTTTAATTCTAGATCCGACAACCTATCCAAATTTATTCTGTGGTTATTTGCAAGACTAATAGACAACGCAGTAATGATGCTCTAATTAGATTTTCGAACTTGACGAAAGCAAGAGGTCCTTGCAATCTGCCATCACCTTTTCATCCCAGAGCGGTACTCATGGCTTCGCCAGTTTAGTTTTATATGGTGTCTGCCTTGACTGGTGCGTTTAGCGCTCCATTCCGTCCTATTAATCAAAAGTGGTCCCAAAATGGCAGCAAATGACGTCACAGGATCCAGCGGTGGCTCTTAGATGTTAAAGCCCCTTCATGCTTTGAAAGTATACGCAAGGTGCGTCGATGCACGAGGCACGTGCAACGTGCAGCCCTTGGGAAGACCACAGCGGCACAGCGCCGCACTGAGCTAGAGATTTCAGACGCCATGTCCTTCCCAGAAGTGGCGCGTGGCACGTGTCTCGAGCATTTCCACAACAATGAATGGCGCCACTATTCCCAGGATAGAGGGGCTTTATTAGAAGTTGGTGTCGGATGTCGCGAGCCTGGCGGTGGGTCTTAGAAGTTCCGACAAAATGTACGAGCCAACACCGATGTCGCTGTCGTCGCGGCGTCCTGACGCCTTGCTGCTGAGACTTCCGTGGACTGTCAAGCTAGAGTGTAGCCTACAGGAGAACAGGCGTCTACTGCATTCACCTCGGCAACTGAGCCACCGACAGGATCGCGGCAGTCAAGAACATGACACTTCTATAACGTCATCAGGCCGAAATAGAAGGACCACTACTGAGGGCGCGGCAAACATCCCAGTCGGAGTATGCTTTCCCCGCACGCATAGTCTCATATAGAGCCTATATGGGCAGTTCCGCAACTGAGGGCATATTGCGGTGTTTTGCGAAAGTATATACTTTCACGAGACACCTTGTATGCCCTCAGTTGCGGAACAGCTATCTGTCAGACTCAGCCCCCCCCCCCCAACCTCTTTCGAGGTCCGCCTCCATTCGTTCGACGCGACAACGTTTTGGGGACGGCTGCTCTGGTAACTATCAGTGTACTTTTTTATGTAATACACACCTGGAGATAGGAAGCTTCTGGAGGCGACATGACGCCACCGGAGGTGAAGCTGAGGGCGACTTCCGGTTTAGCTGGACACACCCCAATGATGATCAAAACCAAAGACGTTGGTGGACGGACATGGGCATCCTTGGACACTATTGGAAAGACTTGGGCAACCTTGGGGTCGTTGCCACCGACCGCGACCTTCCCTACCGGCTTCACTTGATTTTCTCCTTTGACTGGCTTGAGCCAGATGGTGTCTCCTCTCTTATTCCTATCTCCATAAATACAGAGGTTATGAAGCACAGCGTTCATATGGCGATTTATCCTACTCTATGTAATACACAGTCTCGAAACGCAGTCTCTAAATGGCGCTGCAAGTGACAAGTGGCGGACTCGAGGGAGAAAAAAGGGAACCACCCTCCGCGGGAGTTCGACAATGAGTTGACCAAGTAACGAAGGTTTGCTCGAATGTTGCCTCTGGTTCGTCTACTGCAAGCGCACAAACGAAAAAAAAATAAAGTAAAAAAAACAGTCGGTCTCCGGTATATTGTTTTAAACGCTCGTATTTCTCCGAGGAATACATCCTCTCTCGTGATTTAAGAGCTCCCCTCGATTCATTTGTACAGCCAACGGAACATGTCTGGGTCAGATGATATCGCTGAAGTACACTGGTGTCTCAAATAAACGTACCTCCTACTTCCGAGAAACTTGTCCCTATTTCACTGAGAAGGGCTCTCTTAATAAGAGCACCTGAGAGCGCCCTTGAACGAGTGATTTGTCCACTTATCCATGATGGATAGCGCATTGTTTCGGCCTGTGTTTCGTCCCAGTCTCGGGGCAAGCTTGCGAGTCGTATACTTAAGTCCGATACTGCCCCGAAAAAACGGGCCGCTCTTCTTCGTTTGGCCGCCCATTGTTCGGCGTTGATCGGCAATCGAGGAAATTTCCAGCTCGTCTGCGAATCAATACACCGATCTCGATAGCACTGTTTCGTTTCGCCGCCGCTGCCGCTATGCGTTGAGGGAACTTCAAAGCCCCAGTCAGACTTCTTACGCGTCCTACAAAACACATGGTGTTCACTGTAGACGCGGTGACAAAAGTATCGAGTTGCGTAAGCATGTTTACTCTGCTTAGACATGTCCAAAGGCAGTGTCTGCATGATCATGTCATAGAGCCGTCATGCAATTGAAGCATGCCTCAGACCCAGTCGCAGTTTATCGTATGTACCATGTATTAGCAGTTTTGTGAGAACGGCTGATTGGTCGTTGGTTGATGAGGTCAACAACAGCCTCTTATGTACAAATATTTACATGATAACTGCCCGGCATCGTTCGTTCATAGCCAGGCCTCGACCCTTCTTCACTTTCATTCTTTTTCGGGATCCCGCTTCCATAGAATAAGTTTGAGCGAGCTGTGTGATCGCGACTTAAACTGCGATCCCAGTGCTAATTCAGCCCAGTTTTGTCATGAAAACTGTAGTTACAGAGCGAAACTAAGGTGCGGAATAGTTTTGCTGTCTTTTCAGGTGTGATTGGTTCATGTCCCATCTAAGGAACTATCAAAGGAAGGTATCAAGACAGTCAAGCAGCACTCTGAACATTGGCTGAGACAAGCTAACTGTATAGCTAATAGTGTGTGCAGTACGGCTTGATTTGATGCACCAATATATGATGCAATCATCTTCTCTTCCTTTTACCGGGCCGAGATTACAAAACATACCTTCGTCCTACCTTGCTTCCAGAATTGCAGCTTTGTGGTGACATAGGGGCACTCGATAACCCACCGTAAGCACCGGCAACAAGGTTAGCGTCCGCTGGAAGCTTTCGGCCAGACGTAGCCCAAAACAAGCGAGAATATATTTTCGTCCTTTTCGGTCCATATAGCGCTCGGGACGCAGCACTTCAGGAGTGCGTTTACTTTTGTGGTGGGCAGTCCTCGATTAACAGGCGTCACTGATACGGACGGAAAAGCAATCGGCAGACTGCGGAAGTGCTGTCCGTCAGCGCGTTGTGGCGACACCTCACAGAGAAGGCCATATGTAGTGCTAGATATTTTTACGCCACGTGCCGGAGGCCGGCGCGGGGCGCAGACTGCACGCGAGTGCTGCGTCATTGTTTGGCCGGCAGTCGTGCTGTCACTGACTGAACACGAGTACGCCCACCCGAACGCGGAGCAAACAGCTCGTGCCCTGTCTCTGCCCGCGCTGGCCTATGGAAGGCGACGTATAGAGAGTCCACGATTATGGCCGCGCTTTCTAAAGTCGTGGTGACACCGCTTATACATCATTCGAGAGACACTCTGCAAACAAATTCGTAGGCGACTCACCACGAGATCGGTGCTTCGAATGCCGCATGGCAACGAGTTCGAGGAGACACTTGGCGCGCGGCATTCGAACCGCGGATATCGCGGTGACTCATGTCTGGCAGACTGTCTTTTGTATGACGTATGAACAATGTGACTTAAAAGGAACATTGAAAAAAAAAATTTAAGGGGCTTGTTTGTTACATTCCTTTGTTTTTAATTTTCCCACGGGAAATAATTTTTTTCGCTCAATATTTACGCGGTTAGACGCAATTTAGGGGGGGGGGGGGGGGCGGGGGGGGGGGTGGCGGCTGTGCGGAGTGCAAGTTCGTCTGCTTCTTTTGCAGGAATTGTGAGTGACGTCAGAAAGCCGAGCTCTGATTGGCTCTGATCGGACGGATAGTGGGTAGACCTTCAGGCATGCTTGCTTCGAGGTCTACCCACTATCCTCCAATCAGAGCTCGGCGTTCTGACGTCATCAAAGCCCCTGTAAAAAGAAGCAGACGAACTTGCACTCTGCATAGGATCCGCCAGCAACGTATCCAGCTGCGTTTTATTTCTGGGCTATCATTGGTTAGAGATATGATTGACGTGTGTAATGTTCGTTGTAAAATTGCTTCTACGGTCTGCGGTGGTCTTTTATTCTACTTTTTTTTATGATTGAGAAGCAAACTGTATAAATACAGTAATAATTGTTTTTTTAAAAAAAGATCGTGAGATTGTCTTTTTCCGCTTTGGTTTGAAACGATAACAAGCATAGGTTGCTGGCCCCAGGCACGTTGGCTGAACACGGGGGGGGGGGGGGGGGGGGGGGGGCGCGGCGCCTATGACAAAATGCTCGTATGAGGCCTGGGGGAGAGGAGGCCCAAGCAAAATGGAAAATTTCGGGGGGGGGGGGGGGGGCATGGGCCCGCGCTCTCCTGGCTGCGTGCCTGCTGCTGGCGTTTGCGCTCAACGCGTAGCTCGTTGAGTTCACTTGCATCTATGAGGGCGAGTTTTGGATGACTGAGCCAATCCCCGCGATTTCAAACAAGGCTTCAGCGAACTGGTAACATTGATTTTAAGCGCCGAGATGGTTAAAGCGTCGTTACATCCGAAGGGCAGCTTGTTTGTGGCTCTAGTATTGTGCCTGGGGATCGATTTTATCAAAGTGAGAGCGAGAGCATTCTCGGCTACTGATTGGACGTGGCGCCACAGATTGCGGGTAACCAACCAATGAGGCATTTTCGACTCGTTCGCGAGTTCACAATCGGGCAAAATTTTGGCGAGGTCGTCTCATCAACATACAGTCAGCGAGAGATGTATTGCGGCCACTGTTGTGCTTGTCTTAAGTACTCTGTCACGAACGGGTTGATGTTAGCTTGTGTACGGTAGCAGAACATCTTCGAATTTGCAAACAAAGCGCGAGTTGACAATTGCCTCCAGCGTGGAAATGGCAGACGATCACAATTTCATTCTGTGTCCGATCGCACTCCGCCGCGGCGCTCGATTGTTAGCAGACAACCACCTTTTTTTTTTTTTCCGGTCTGTTAGCGGACAAGGTACGGTGTTTTCTCGTTTTATTTCCGTTTACGAATGAGGCTTCGTAGCAGACGACCCGCGTTCTTCGCTCGCGTAAGCAGCCGATTCCGAGCCGTCTGCGAACGCCATCTTCTCTCGCTCAGCGAGTGACGAATTAGATCTGGCTCTCGCGCGGTGACCAAAATCGGACCGTGCGCTCTGCAGGTAGAGTGCGAGAAATGACGAGGCGCGAGCGCCGTCTCCGCCCGTACACACACGGAAGCTTCTGCCGAGGCGGGCCATTCAAGTGGCCGATTGGCGGGCACATCAGTCAGTGCGGGCCCGAAACAATCATCGCCGGGGAAGGCTCCGCTCAATGGCGGCGTCCTTCGCGAGCGTGACAGGCGCCGCTACAACAGCCGGCGAACTCTCACCGAGGAGCGAGGTCACGGCTGGACTGGATCGCGGCGGCGCTCCTTTGGCCGGGGGTCGCCACGATTAACCCTCGCGTCTTCCGAGCCTGGGAAAGACGGCGACGCGCACTGCTCTTCGTTGCGCGTGCGTTCGCTCGAACGCTACAGCGGCCCGTATTATGCGCCCCGTGACGTATATCCGTCGGCGGACCGTACCGTACGTCTGCTTCCACCGGCGAGGTCCGAGAATGGACTTGTTTATAAAAAGAGTTTTGCGCGTGTGGCATGCCCTCCTCACGCAGCTCCGAAAGCTGCAACTACGACTGGTGTACGGAAGCCCGGAGGGGAATTACGCTATCTCACCTGCGATAAACGACAATAGAATAAAGTCATGCGGCGAGCGAGATGTTCTAAAATGCGTCTTTAACGCGTCGGAACGTAAAAAAGGGGCACGCCAATCAAAGGGCATCATAGAGATGGAGTAAAGCACGCGCGGTGACGAGGCAGTCGAGCTCGGGAACTCGCTCCACCCCTGCGCCGGTGCTGTCTCAAACTCTGCTACCGCGCGACCCATAAAAATATATATAGATATATAAAATTGGAACTCGATGGAATGCCAATACAGTGTGTATGACCATAGCCTCCTCTATACTGACAAAGCCTGGCATATCGCCACGAGAAGCGGCCAGCCGAAATGGAAAAGGTGGATCGGCAAACAACGGATGAGGGTAGCCACGTGGCCGGCGCCCCTCTGCGGCGAGACGCCGAAACACACTTCTCCCGAGCGATGGAATGTCCGCTCGTGCTCCTCGCTTTCTTCGCGCTACCGCTTCTTTTCTCGTCGGGTTTGAAAGCCGTGTTTCGGGTCCTCACCGCTACAAAAGCTGTGGGCTGACGTCCAGGTTCCCCCGGGAAATGCTCAGTGCCGGATCCTCGCGCTCCAAATCTGCGACCGGGCACTTTATGGCTCCGTCGTCGAACTCCCAGGCTTTGTGAGCAAAGAGGAGTTTGTGGTATGACTCGTGAAAGATCTTGGCGTGTGTGCGTGGATGGTGCTTTAACTTTTGGAAATCATGCCTCTTTTGTCGTGTGCAGTGCTTTTGAAGCATTGGGAATCGTGTCTTTTTGGACGCGGCATTTTAGGAACTCTCATTCCTTTATGCGCTTTTTTCAATTTTCTAGTCGGGTCACGTCTTGAATTTGCGTCTTGAAGTTGTATACAACTCAGTGTCCAACATCACGGGACACCCTACATAGTCTCAACGAAAGACTGATAGTATATTGAAATAAATGTAATAAAAAATAAAAATGAGCGTTGAGAGTGTTCAAAAAATAGCTATTTGAATTGTTTACGATAGGTACCTAAATTATAATTAGGTGCCTATGAATGTATACTAAAATGTTTTCGCTTACGCTTTTGTCTACGAGGAGAATTCTTCGTGACTTTGCATCTTTACACGAGATTGCGAATGGTGGTGTTTATTCTTGACAGCTAGTTACTAAAAACAACGCTTATACTCCATTCCGCTTAACCCGATATTTCGTGTGTCTCATGTTTACTCGCGGTGCAAAGCTTCGCCGCTTTCTCAGATGCAGTCATTATATAACGGCCTCGCCCCACCTCACATCTCTGCTTCAGTTACAATGTGCCGCGATCAATTAGAGGATCCTGTACATACCTAATAACATTATCTGTGTTAGTTGCGTAAATTATTTTTGTTTGAATTATTAATTTTAATGTCTGTGTGAGTTTCTGATTTACGTTTCCCGATTCTTTTTTGTGTGTGTTTGTGTGTTTTTGTGTTAATGACCACCATGGTTGTTTTTCGGGGAGCCAAAAATAAAGGTTCTTCTTCTTCTTCTTATTCTTAATATTAATATTATTATCATTATTATTCGTATTTCTTTGGTTGTATGATTGGCCACTCCTTAGCTTAGCTGAATTTCGGTTCCCACCCACAAGCAAAGTGGTATATAGCTTTCAGGGACCGAGCTTTAATTTGTATTTTCAGTGGCATTATAAACTTGACGCATACTTTAAATACGATTAGACATATTATTCCACCTGCTTTTGAACTCCAAACGGAAGAAACCCTGAGAGACGCGCATCTCTTTCATCGTCCTTACTATTGGGAACCAATATCAGCAGAAACAGTCTTTCGTGCTCCTGTTAGCGTACCTGCTATTGTTTGAGAGAGAATCTGTGGTCCAAACTTGTGCTGGAATGCGAAACTTAGGTGTTATTCTTCGGACTAAACTTGACCCATTGAGAGGTATGAGCTTGTGGGGACCGCAGATGCCGACAATGTCCGGGTCGGGCGTTCCAGCTCATATATCTTGTCCACGGGGGGTACATCGCACTCCGCTGTTACGTGGTCCCCGTTCCCCGGCCAGGTCATTCACAGGGCCGTGGACAGAGCCTCTCCAGTTTTCCGCGGGGGTCGTCCCAAAACGGAGCTCGGACGCGAACGGCCCACCAGAGTGCTTCCGAACGCTCAGCTGCCTGCAAAGCCAACAGGCGGAGCGTTCTGTCTTCTCTGCCCACGTGCAGCGGCGTAGAGGGGCGCGTAAGACAAGCGGTTCGTATACGGTTCGCCGCCCACGTCGTGAACGGTCTCGAGCACCTCGCCTTTCACTCGAAAGAGGTGAGAAATGAACGAGACGGATATAAAGAGCGTGGAACCATGACAGATATGGAGTACCCTCAAAGATCGCGGTCACACTGTGCCTAACGATGGTACGAAGCAACAACCTGCAGACACCGTCTGCGGCGTTTCTTTTTTTAGCAAGACATGCACAAATTACTCAAAAAAAGGTAGTTAAGTTAAGTTACTGAGTATTGACGCCAAAAGTAATTAGAGTAGAGTAGAAATTACGCATTTGTAATAGTAATTGAGTAAACTACTAACTACTGTAAAAAAGTAGCGAATTACTTTGAAGTTACTTTCGAAGTTACTTTTTGTATTTTTGTGGTAGCAAACTGAACAGTAGTGTTGATCCGTGAAAACCTCTGCGAGCCTAAAATAAATGCAGTCATTTATACGGCTTGCGTTTTCACCAAAATAGTTTATTCACTCTGCAGAAGCAATTGACTTCAAAGTCCTTATCAGAGATCGCTTTCCTCCTTCCCAAAGACGTTCCCAGCCAAGCTGCTAAAAAGACGTTCCACCGAGGCGCTGGAGAAACCGCAGTGCTGAATATCAGAAACAAGCTGTTCAGGGTCGGGAAAGCCAGTGTCAGCATCTTCGGTGTCCATGACGAAATATGTGAGGTTTGCCTTTGCTAAAAGGTCTTTTATAAAAAAAAAAAAACCTCCTTTCTTTTTTTCTTAGGCAATTGAGATTGTAATGACTGGCCCTCCTTATTCCCACGACATTCGGAGAGTACGTTGAGCGAGTGCACCTGACCGTCAAGGGTTCAAGTCTCGCGCCACGACGATGAGATCATCCGGACGACTGCGCGTTTCGTTGCGGCGCTAGTGCTACGCTACTGAAGAAAAAATTGTTGTGGTTTAACAAAAGATGAAACGCAGAAGTATTACTTCGCCGCTGACGCCGGGTCCAAGAAAAGGGATCCCCCAAGGGTGACTCGCAATCCTCTCCGTCGACTACGGTATCGGAAGGACGCGAAGGATTACGTGAACACAGCGTCGTCGCTCGTACAGTTGCTGCTCGAAGCGGGAAGGTGCTCCCATGAACGGATTATCGGTGCCGTGCGTTTGTGCGCGGGGGAGTCTGGCTTTGCAGGGAGTATGCGCTGACCACGAGGCGACCATGGGAACAGGCGCCCAGCATGCGAGGTCATTCCAGTGGCGCCTACCCGTGGAACCCCCAAACCGCTTGAGTCAGAACTCACTAAAGGCAGACAACATGAAAACAACAACAACCCTCGGAGTGTCCCCGTCTTTCACGGTTGCAGCTGGAAGCGCGCGCCTGCGTGCATTACCGCGGATTAGGTCAATACCCGACCGCCGCGTCCGTGCCCTGCCCCTTATGTTTTGGCTGCTCGTCGCCACCTTAGCCCAATTAGTATGGTGGTCCTGTCACGTTGGTTAGACAAAGAAAGAAATGTCCGTAGACACGTTCGAAAGGTATGTATAAGGCAAGCAAGGCTTTGAACATGCTTTGAGCCTTGTCCGCAGAGAATTCTGTCATCTTGTCTGCAACCAACGCCCCACCCCGTCTTCTGCGTTGACGAATGAGCAGCGTGGATGCGGCCTAAAACCGGCTCGTTCGTTTGCCTTTGACTACGACCGACTGCGTTACGACGGCTTGTGACTGCTTAGGAGGCGAGAACAGCAGAAGAGAGCCTATATATTTAAGAGGAGGACAACTCAATCCACGGAGAGCGTCTGCAATCTAATGGCGGACACCTCCCGGGGCGATTGACGTAATAGCGCATGCGTTGCTTTCGGGGTGGTGAGGAGGAAAGCGTGCGGAGAGCACGAGGTTTCGCCCCGCCGTCCCTGAAGGGACAGCGACAATGGCCGGGCCCTGGGTTTCACTGGCGACTATGGAAGGACGGAGGAGAACAGGATTACAGTCACCAAGAGGCGATTAGAAGATTGTGGAAATTGTCTAAGGAAAATTGGATGATGTACGACTAACTCTGTGGGACATAGGAAATTGGGACTCCCTTCCGCGTGGTCTTCGGCCCAAGTCCTCAACCCCGTCGCCCAGCGGTTCCGGCAGGGTGTAGCGGGGCAACGGCCAACAGGGCTTGACTGAAGGAAAAATGGCGACTACCCCGCCGGTGGGAAGAGGAGACGAAAGGGGAAGGGGTGATTTTTTTTTTTTTAGTTTTTTTTGCTAGATTTTTATAGGTCATCCTGGTGATGTCGCACACTGCCTGGTGATAGTTGGGGAGAGAAAATCAGCGTAGAAGGCGGTGGAATCATACGTTTGTCTTTTTAGACTTAGGTATAGGTGGCGCAAGCTACCGCCCGTTGCAAAGTATAGCCATCAACATCCATCCAACATCCATCCATCCAGCCGGAGAGGCTTACTAACGATCGACGTTTTCGTCGCCTCCCTCGCAGCTTGTGCTTGCAAACGCGACACATAAGGCACTTGAATCCGAATCGAGAAGTTGGAAACACTGAAATCTAGGCAGAGAACACACCGGCGCCATCTAGCAGGTAGCCTTGGTGACACTTCCTATCTGAATATAAACTGAACTAAAGATTTTGCAGTATTTGCGAGAAGAAATCTATTGGCACTATTTGTGAGAAAAAGTCTCTTAACGTTGTCGGAAATATCTCAGGCACACGGCGAAGGAATGATGGGTAAAGTATACGCAGATGAAAATGTCCCAAGCTTACCGATATATCGCGCCAGTGTGTCATGCATATCGTCGTGCAGTCACAAACGGTTCGTGACGCCGTCGGTTGCAGTTAAACGCGAACGTGTGAACCAGCTTTGAAGCATAAACACGCGCCAATAATCGCGGAGTGGTTACAGAACAGGCTCGTGTGCCAGAAGGGACGAGTCTCTGCGCAGCACCACGTCATATACAATTCCGCCTCCCCTTTAGCCTCTTCCGAGACCTGCAGCCAAGTCAGAGCGTGATTTCTGTCCGGCAGGTTTCAAAGACGTTGGGAGCACTGGTCGTGAAACCGACTGAGGCTACAGACCATCCCGCTGTTTTCAAACAAGCGCGCGTTTCCTTGCACAGGGACGACTGCTCCGCGTGTGCTCTGGTGACTTACCAGGTATGGCCCTTCTAGTGTTTGAGGGCGCGCGTTACCAGAGGCTTCTACAAACGCAGCACGCGCCTCGCCCTCCTGGCGCTCTAATGAGTTCTTCTGTGGGAGGCATCTTTCTTGCATACGCTTCTCTCTTAAAACAATATAAAGCCCGGCGGTGCCGTTGACGAGTGGAGACGGCGGCAAGGCAGGGCTAGCCAACACCTCCTGGATAAGGAGGGCCCTAGTGCTGAATTTTCTACGTCAGTTAAAGAGGCAAACACGGGGCACGGATTTGACCTCAAGTGCTGCGCGTCAGTGTTCTGACAGAATTTGTCTTCAATCGGCGAAGACGCGAGAATCGCCCACACTCCGCCGCAGACCACCTGTGCCACATATCCCCGCGTTTGCATTTTTAGGTGACGTAGAAGCCGACTGGTACGGCACTCATTGCAAGTAATCAAATTACTTGTCATCAATTAATTCTTGTAGTAATTTTTAAATCATTCGAATAATATAATAAAATGTAATCGCAAGAGTGTTTTGATTAATTTAGGAAGTACTAAAGGTACTCGGTTACCGTCACCATTTCTCTCTCCCTTTCCATAATGGGCTCTTTGTTTCAACGAGCTCCCTACCAATAAATCCTCGAACTAATACTACGAGAAGAGGGTGGTGTACTAAAATTGGTGAGTTAAGGAACTAAATTCCTTTTTATTCGATGATTCTAACCCAGTAATGGGCAGTACGAAAGACCAGTTTTCAAACCGGCAGAAACATTTGTCGTTTTGAAAATCTGGAAGTAATCGAAAAAAGTAACAGTTACTTTCTCAAGTAACGGCTAATTACTTTTCCTTCAATAGTCGAGTAATTTATTTGAATACCTTTTTTTTAAACCAAGGTCAATTGTACTTGTAATAGATTACTTTTTTCGAGTATACGTGAACGAGACTGTGGTAGGAGATTCAGTCCAGCGGACTTGCTATCTATAGCAGGTGTTGGGCGAGCACATACCAGCCGACTGGTGCACTCGCCCTCGCGGCTGACGAACGAGGTCTCCTCCGCGCAGATAAACCACTGAGCGGGAATCCATCATCCGCAAATGTGCGACACGGGCTCGCTGACTTCGGCTTCCTTCTGCGCCGGGGAAAAGGATTCCGGCAGGCAAACGAGGGCCGCGACAAGCTCGCTAATCATGCCAGAAAAAAAAAAAAATCGAGAGAAGAAAATGCGGAGTTAGTGTCCTTGCGCGCACACGATGTCTGACTACTTTCGAAGTTGATGGACGACTGTTTGCTGGACGGCAGCTGGTGAATTTCTATTTAAAGTTAGTTGTTCTAGGCCGACGTCGCCATCTCTCTTATGGCAAGGCGTGGTGCGTTTCTGTCCCTGCCTATTTTTGAATCGTACCCATCGAACCTAGTCTACGATTATGAACTTTTACGAATGCGGAAAGGTGGTGGTGACCATTGATTTTGTAGACCTCCAGTTGTCCAAAGGCTGTAACGCTCTTTGTGCGATGTTTAGAACTGTTTGTTGTATGTGTTAAACGAAGCGTAAAAATCTGCCCAAACAGGACACACCAAACGCCGTGCACAGCAAAAAAAAAAAAAAAAGGAAGCAAAATTGCGTTTATTTTGGAAGGCGTGAAAGTGCAGGTAGCGAGCGTCCGTTTTCAGTGAGGACATCAACCACCCAAAAATCACGGCTTTCCACCTCACCTTCCCGCTGTCGTCGCTTTCTCTTTCTTATTTTCGCAAGATTGGGGACTGACAACAATAGCGGAGGCCTTGACGACAGTCAGCAGAGCATGTGAGTGGCTGTCCGGACCCACCTGATGAATACGCTCCAGGCCTTTGTCCAAAAATGCAAAAGAAAAAGAAGAAAAATGTAGCGTTACCCCTGGCAAAAAACAAACAAAAAAAACAAAAAACATTTGGGTTGGAACCGCAGGAAAACCTCCACTTCCAGTGCAGCAGATGCCGTGAACGGCATCTATTCGTGTCCTGTTTGGACAGCCCTTAAAATGACAACCCCCAATTCCGTTTTTATTTTTTCCACGCGATTTATTATGGTTTTAGAAGACTACCCAATCAATATTTTGCTACAGCGTCACAATTATTTTTAATAATGAAAAAACTTAACTGCTCGAAAACCAAAACCAAAACTGGACTGGGGAGGAAGAAGAAATACAGAGGGAGAGAGTTGGCGAAAGTCGCAGTGGCTGTGCAACTTTTTGTTTTCCATTCAATGTATTTGCAGTTTTTTTTAGAAGCCACAAAGAATGAGTATCATATTTCTTTTCTATTTTTAATATTGTGTGTGAGCCTTCGATGAACCACGACTTTGATCATATTTGGTGGTGGTGTCTAAACCATAGAAAACGGCACGTGACCACGGAGAAGAGAGTGAGCGCGACTCTAAACGGCCAGTTCTCGATCGGCGGTTTTCGGGCGGGAAGAAAACGAATTTCGAGCGGGAAGAAAACGAATTTCGAGCCGCGTATTGTTTTTTGGGCAGTTGGGCTCTCATGTGTCATGTACAAATAAAACCCTTGGCGAGCATAATATACTCCGTCAGTGTCCCTTTAACGGTACAATGAAAAACGAAAGAGGACTCCGGGACAACTTTCGGTGCATGATCAGCAAATATAACGCTAAGTGCCCCAGTCAAAGACGCGTTCATAGTCACTGAGTTCTATACTCTGTTTCACCTTGTGTTGTACCGCAGGAAAGACTACAAGCGCGAGCTCTTTGCTCTATGGCACACCTCGGCGGCACAAGCTCTCGTGCACTTAAGGGCGGCTGCCAACGCTATGAGCTTGCGCTTCTAGCCTTCGCTGTGGTACAACATAAGGTGAAACGGAGTATAAGCTAAATCATATTGTGTGGACCCGAAGCCCTCAGTTGGCTGCGGAAGTGTCGGGTTGAGCTCAAAGCCGTTACGGATGCGGCTCTAGCGTGGACGTGACGTCAGACGCGCTACATCTGCATGCTCGCGGGCAGGAACCGCGTACACCCGACCCGGACAGGGGAACGGCGAAAGTGATCGGTATCCGACACGCGTCCCCCGTGGAACTTTTGTCCCGTCACGGAAGAGAGCGCCCGGAGCGGCTCGGAGGAAGTGCCGGCGTCGCCTTTCGTGGCCCGGAGGATTAGAGCGGATCCGATCAGATTAGCATCTCCAGGATCCTTTCCAGTCGCCGGGTCGCGGCACGTCTTTGTGGTCTCGTTCTCGACGGTTTACCCGCTGCACGGCGTAAGCGCTTGTTGCCGTCGCTGGGCAACGTGTCTCGCCTCGGCAAGTAGGTGTGCGGCAAAGGGAGATCGGCGCTCTCGAGTTACTTCCGCAAAGGACGAGAGAGGTGTACGAAAACGAGAGCCGAATGACAATCGAGTATTTATCTTGTTTATATATTTCGCGTGCCAATAATCCCAAAAGGCCTGTAATTTAAAACGAGGAATTAAATCGACAAAATGCATCCAGTGTTTTTTTTTCTTTTTTTAATTATAGACCAATAGGTTGTTTACAAATAATTCAGCCTTTGCCCCCAAAAGGTCACTGCTCGAGCGCAGAAACGAGATTAGCACGAGATAAAACATCCGCGCCAGCACCGTGTCGACAGCAACACCAGCGCAGCGGCGTGATGTCAGCACCGCGCGCTGGTCTATGAAATATTTCGACTCTCATGTGTCACCGCTAAACTTCACAATGCGGAGGAATCCGAGGGACCAAATTTATCCAATTCTTTTAGATGGTGCTATCGCATACCGGGTCAAACTTCAACACGCAGTTGAACATGATTGTAAACCTGAGACTGGGGCAGAAAGAGAACAGAACAAAAGGTAGAAAAAAAGTAGTATCGTTTTTTTTTTCGCTTGCTTTTTCCATCTGCATTGTAACACAAACTAAAAAAAAAACACAAAAAACGGTACAAGTAATTTTTAGAGGGCCCAATAAATGCTTTTATTGTTTAAGTTGAATATTGTTTGCGCATAATACCCGACGTTCGTATATGACATATATTGTTTGTTTTCCACTCCCCGAGCGAACTGTGGCAAAAGATATAAGATAAATTTAGGTAGCATTAAGATAATCAGAAAGGAGCCAGAAGCGTGACTTCCACCGTACGGGCAATCTTGTTTGTCCTTCGGAAGCTTTTTTCTGCTTTTTCGCGATTCGCAAGGGCTCGGACGGTTCAGGGCGCTTATACGGCTGATTGACGCGAATGAATTGGACATCAGCACTCCGTCGTAGGTCGGCTTGCACTCAGCAACATCCGATTCGTTGACGAATATTCTGCTCTCTTCGTCGCCAATCAGTCTCGTGATGACGATCGACGAAATTCTACACTCTGAGAACTCTGGTGCATCTACTTTCCTCTGCAAAAAGCTCTTGGGAGAACCAATCGCTGCAATCTACGTGATGTCTGTCGGCTAAAGACAAACCGAAAATTCGTCCAGACCTAAGAAAGATACAGTCTGCATTATAACACTATACCTCGTTTCACCTTAAGTGCCGACGCAGTCGACGCTACGAGCTCACGGGATCAATCAGTCAGCGTCAAAAGCGCGCCATCATGATGTCCATCATGTTTCTGTACGTGTGCCATCACCAATGAACCAGTCATAAACAGGAAAGGCCTCGTGACGTGCGCTTTTGACGCCGCTTCACTGTTCCCTTAGCTCGGTTTCGTCTGGAAGTAAGCTGAACAGCCGAAACAAAGTATAGCACGACGTTTTGCTGTGAGCAGTGTAACAGCAGACTGTTTTTTAAAGTCTTAAAATAATCTCCGCCGTGCACCCTTCGCCGAGCTTCATCCGTTGATTTCAGCGATTGGTTCTCCTGAGTGCTCTGCAGGAAAGTGTAGACTCTCCAGATTTTTCAGAGTGTAAGAATGCCCGTACCAGAGCACGTTGTTCGATCGTTGTTAACTCGGGCGCCTCGTCGTTAAGAATTGACAGGTGTGCTGGCGGCGGAACCTTCGACGGCATGTGCTGACCACAAGTTCAGAAGGTTATATATACACTGTAGCTTACACGTTTGCGTTGGTTGCGACAGCAACCGAAGCAGCAACTATGACGGGCCAGGGACACCGGGACGACCGCGACTTATGATTGCTTCGCGAGGCCACCTCTAGCATTGGTTGTCACGTCGTGTACGCCGAACAATTGTCCCGTTGGCGAGTCTATCGTTGCTGTCGTTTCAGCCGGTCTGAACGCCAAGCATCGTTCACGTTTGAAGCAGGTATAAGAGGTCCGTATTAATTATTTTCGGTCTCTGCAGTACTAGTTAGGGAGCTAAACCCGAACACACCCCGAAAAGCAAGAAAGTAAACAAAAAAGAGAAGGAAAGAAGAAAGGAAAAAAGAAAGAATACGGGCCAGACACTCACCATGTTTATGATAACTGCCGCCAAAGTCTAAAAAGGTTTTCTCCTACCATGGGACACCTCCGTGTGCAACATGCAGTCGGACTGTTTCTGTGATGCCCTTTCTGTCTTTCCTTTTACGTTGCACTTGACTCCCCAGGTTGTATTTGCACTTAATTGCTCGATGCTAATAAAAGGTGAAGGTCCGCGGAAGGAGGCGAGTGGAGAGTGTGCCTGTATTCACCGCACCTGGCTGCAGGAAGTGGCGCTATCTTCAAAGACTGAGCTTCGCGTCCGTAGAGTTACCTCTGTTCTAAGCTTGGATACATTTGTTACGCTTTCTATTTCGGCGTGCATTGTGTCCTCATGCCCACGGACAGTGAGTAGGAACAATGTCACACTCTCACTGCAGGGATCATCCGTGCGCATCGCGTACTCATCCGCAGCATGTCACTCGACAAGAAAACGTTTCACTTCGAACTGAAGGGCGAACTGATGAAGGAAAAATAGTCAGCAAACTCTGCGTTACTCCTTTGTTCGGAAGCAATCTAAAGTAATCTGGCTGCAAAAAGCGACATCATTACGCCAAACTTTTACCGATCGGAATCTGAAGGACAAGGTGTGCACGAACACTGCGAGCAAATCATACCCTTTTACCGCGAGCGATATCACTGCTGACATATTTCTCTTTGAAAAAGACTTCGTGAACATGATACATGTTTTAAGTTGTGACAAGGTTTCATGTTTAGTTTCTTTCGAAGTTAAAAATGATTGTGTAAGTTACCACTTGCGACTCGCGATCAGTCAGAGGGATTCAAAATGAGCTTAAACGTCGCTTGCGTCCTCCACTCAATAGCCCCTTTCTCAGGCTATCTTTGTTGGCACAAAACAATTACGATAGATCTCTCCAGTCGCCGGCATGCATTCGAGAAATGCAGGACGTGACTTATTCTGTTCTTTGCTTCTCGTCGTTCTTCGGCCCTCTTATCTGCGAATGTGCAAAATGCACTCTGATTGGCTACGGAGCGGTAATGAGATGGTAGGCGCTAGCCACTGTCTGCGTTTCTTGAGCTATAAGTGACTATACGGAAAGCGAGTGTTCCAAAAGTGGTATTCGGAGCATCGGATCACAAGGACTGGGGCAGGGTGTAAGATAGACAGGTGGGGAAACGGCCCATAGAAGCCTACCGCAGCGCCGTGACCGGATTGTGTACTCGTCTGCTTGCGGGTACCCCCGATTTGCGACAGATGGCGCTGCGGCAAGAGGGAAAAAATCGGAATGGGATTTGCATGGAACTTTATGGGAGAGTGAGCAAAATAAAACCGAGAGCACGACAGTCCTCCATTCAAAATCCACGAGAAACCATCTCCGTCAGTTTAGCCGGTTGCCACCGGTTGCCGCACCCGGAGTGAGAGTTCGCGGTGCTCCGCATAGATGGCGCCACAAAAGAAGAGAAAGCCGAGGGGGACACAATCCGGTCGCTCATTTGACTCTTGTTTCCCCACCTGTCTATCTTGCACCCTGGACTGGGCACACCGATCACGCAACGCGCAGAGATCGCGCGATGACGTCGCAGCCATGCGCGCTCCTCATTGGTTAAGGTTGGGGGAAACTAAAAGCACGTGGGGCATCTGAGGGTAAACGAATGCACGATGTGCGCAAGGGGCGGACGAACTTGCGCACCATACAGGAGACCCTTCCACTTAAGGTCTCTCACATGCAGCCTTAATGTGAGGTATAAAATAAAGCCGGCCACGCATTAAAGGACCACTAGCAAGTAACATGTGTGCCGTAAAAACAATTACTCGCCTTGACCCTAAATGTAAGTAAGCTATACGAATCACGCATTGCGCGGATTGAGGGACGGTCATAGGGTGACGTAAGGTGCGATTAAAAGCTTACGAAATTTTATTCATATTTGCGATGGAGTACTCACTTATGTTGAAGCCCTATGCCTCTCAGAGTAATGCTCTTGCCCAGAGATACAGCGTCCCAGCCCTTTTGCCCCTCTTGGGAAGTCCTCTTTTTGATGCCTATCATAAATCATCTGCAGTTCGCGCTGGCTCTTGTCCATGATTTCAAGACGGGGACCTTTTCAGCTTCAGCTTCATCAGAGGGAAGATGAAGAAGACATTGGCGATGTTAACAATGCCCATGGTTAATCACCTGACGATTCTCGTCACAAGTGACCTAATTTCGTCAACACTTTGGAGGAGGGGGCTGTGCTTGAGGAAAGCCACCGTCATCTCTCATCGTCTTAAGCGCGAAACACATGCGCGTCAAAACTGTCCGGTCCGGCGTGCGAACTGTCGGGAAGATGGCTGCTCCGAATCGCCGCACAGGACGGTTCGCGACACATGGCTTCCGACGCGTCGTTGCGTCGCTCCGTTCAGCTCCGCCCAGTTTTGGGTATCCCTCTACCGAATGGATGGATGAATGCTAATGGCTATATTTATAACGGGCGGTAGCTCGCGCCACCTAGCCTAGAAAACTAAAATACTACCCTCGCCCTTCTTGGTTTTTCTGACTTTAAAACAAACATAATATTTTTATTACATTCTATTAAAGTGTGCGTGTAGAGATTTTCCGTGAGGTTACTTTTCTGCTCAACATCACTTAATCGCGATGGACCGCAGCGGACCTTAGAGCCATCCCAGCGAAGCGAGCACTGCGTACAAATCACGTGACTACGCACACCGCGCATTGCTGCGTCTCTCCCGAAGTTGACGTGACACTCACACGGCATAGGAATGGCTCGTAGCGTACGCTGCTCTCCATCGTAAGGTGAAACGGAGTACATTCGGGTTTCGACGGCCTCGATCGGTCCCCGAAGGCCGGCTTGCTATGGCGCGCGAGATCAGCAGCTTGTTTTGCGCGCGCGAGAAAACTCGATGGCGTCCATCTCCTTCACCGCGCACCGCCACATGTGTGCGTGTAGGCGACGGGGGATATCCGCTTCCCCGAACTGCCTGAACCACGAAGCGCCTCCTCGCCCGATCGGTCCGAAAGCCACGTGACAACATGACCTTCGCGCCATCCGTGCTGATTGGCTGCGGCCCTCCGAAAATCGCACAGCCGTGCGGCGATATCTCAGCAAGTTGGACGCACGCCGGCGCCGGACGGAGGCCCTGTCCGACGCTCCGCTGCGACGAAAACCCTCGCTCTCGGACGTCGTTCCGGCGGTTCGCACGCCGAATCGGACAGTTTGGACGCGCATGCGTCTCGCGCTTTACAGTGATGATCTTCCATGCCTGGAGCTCGTCTGCAACTCACAATACCTCGCATGACTCATTGCTTTTTCGCCATAAGCTTCTCGAATCGTTTCAAAGGTTTCTGTTTCAGAGTGGTCGAGTGTGCCGCATAATTGATGCTCGCTTTTTGCTTTAGTTTGCAGTCGATGCTGAAACCGTCAGTGTGCTCGTGCAGTTGGTCACAAAAACTCGTTTGGCAGAGCTTCAAATGTCTACAGAACGACCGCCGTTGGCGTAATAACATACGAAGGTCATTGATTTCGACAGCCACGCGCGCAACACCGTGCTGCCTTTTTTTACGCCGCAACACTGGTCCCTGAACGTCTGAATCGCACCTGGTGTATAAATTTCCCCAGAATTCAGCCAGTGATGGTCACGTGCTGTCATCAGCGTGACGTATTGACACGTGGACCAATCCCCTCACCACGTCACTGTTACGTTGTGGTGTTGCGTGAGCACTGCTTCACCTGACGTGCCTTCACATTACTGCACGTGACACCGTGACCTGACGTCACATATTGTAGTCAGGTGACCTATACTAGTACAAATCATGTGATCCTCAGAAGTCTCTTTATCACGTTTTCGTAACTACTTATCGTGACGCTCAAGACCTAGAAACCAACCCATAAAATCTTCTACATTAAGAAAAAAAAAAGCCATGTATTTTTTCTTTTGTTCTTTTTTGTACTGTAGCCATTTCACGCAGCAAGGTGCCTCCTTTCCACCCTGCCTGGGAAGTGCTCCTAGGGCATCTGCTGAGCCTGCGAGATCCGAGAAGCGCGAAGGCCTTGCTGACCATCCGAGTTCCCAGATGGTGGTCGTGGTCGTGTCCCGATGACCATGGCTTGTTCGTTACGGTCGTTTGGAGTGCCGCCAGGCTCGAAAGAGTGCACGGCTCGCTGCGCTCTTCCGTCGTTACCGCGTGCCGGATAAAGCACCGCCATTTCCTCCTCGAGCTCGACCAGCGCGGATGGTTCTGAAGGAGCACGCCGCCCGCGGGTCGGACGGCGCTATTTCTGCTCAACTACATTTTCCGAGCCGGGCACTGTTCGCCTAACACGCGTACCTGCTCGTTATTCCTTCGCGTCATATATGTGACGTCCTGTCCTATTGTACCCGTTTTACTGGTTTACGCAGTATTTTTAACCGACGAGGAACGGAAGCGGGCGCTGGATGACCATCTCCCGTAAACCTGACCTCTCTGAGTGCCACATCTTGCTTACTGGCTGCCGGGAGCGTGGGACGGAAACCAAGATTTTTGTGCCCGTTGTCAGTACTTATTGAACAGTTTTCGAACGCAAGTACACACTAAACGAAAATATACCCAGATGGGAGTATAACGCTTGTCCTCTAGCGCATTCCCATCTGGGAGGTTTTTTATACTCTGCGGGTTGGGAGTTCGGAGTTGACTCCCATGCAGGCCAGAGTTTTTGGGGGAGGCAAGGGGATAAGTACAGAACTCCCATCAGTACGGGAGTCTGTTCGTGGATCAATAAGAGTATTTATTTACTTCCATCAAAGTGTTCCTAGGTGGACCCATGGGAGTATTCTTTCACATCCTTATGGGAGTTTTTACGTGGACTCACGGGAATTTTCCTTTACATCCACCTGGGAGTCCTTACGTGGACCCACGGTAGTATTCTTTCACATCCATATGGGAGTTTTTACGTGCATTTATTGGACTATTTTTTCACATCCATTTGGGAGTTTTTGCGTGCATTTATGGCACTATTTTTTCACATCCATATGGGAGTTTTTATGTGCACTTGTGGTACTATTCTTTCACATCCATATGGGAATTTTTACGTGCATTTATGGGAGTATTCTTTCACATCCATTTGGGAGTTTTTACGTGCATTTATGAGACTATTTTTTCACATTCATATGGGAGTTTTTAGGTGCACTTGTGGGACCATTCTTTCACATCCATATGGGAGTTTTTACGTGCATTTATGGGACTATTCTTTCACATCCATTTGGGAGTTACTACGTGGGCCCACGGGAGTCTTCTTTCACATCCTCCTGGGAGTTGTGTACCTACGCGAGTATTCCTTCGCATCCACCTAGAAGTTTTAATAGTGATTTCTGAAAGTATTTTCTTGCTGCCTTTAAGGGGTTTCTTCAAAGTCAGGAAGTGTGAAGGGAAAGGCATAAACAGGTAGCATCATGCACGAAATAAATTTATTTCACACATTATGTACATCTCTTGCACACGTCCTGTGGCAGGAGCTCATGTTGCCTTGGGCACAAACTGGCTTATACTCTGTCAGACGGTCATTTAAATGGCCTTCAGAGCAAACTCCTTAAAATATCTGCGAACATGCGAACACTGAAGGGCACAGGCAGAGCCGAGATCGTGAGCCGATTCATCAATTCTTTGAAGGAGTTCATTGTGAAGGCCATTTAAATGCCCGTCTGACAGGGGTATTTGTTACAGTGTTGGGTACGCTAAGCTAGCTGTGGTACACAAGCCTTGATCACTCCGTAGAAATTGACCGATTCCAGTACCTTCGCCCGCGGCTTCATGTAGCAGTCCCCAAAACCATGCTCAATGAAAGTCAGCATCTTATGTGCCCTCTTCGCATATTGGATGTAGAAAATCCAGTAGGCGGCAATGAGATACGCTGCACCCTGATAGAGCCACACCATAAGTTCACTGGTTTTCCTTAATCAGTCCTAAAATATTGAAATAAATTATATGAAGCTTTTACAGAATTTGATAAGACATAATATGAGAGTAAGATTTTTCACCTCAACTTATTTATGTTAAACATTCTTAGACGTCTCAGCTTGCTCGTAACACCCCGACTGCTCCTTCTGAGATGTCGCAGCTTGCTCGTTATCTGTGGTAACGGCAGATGCAATTACTCTTCCTGCAATCAGTCCTCTGTTGGCCATTCTCTTCCCTGCATAGTGCTGGAAGGGACCTGTAACCAAAAAAGCACAAGCGTATAAGTTAAAATGTACTGACCATCAAAAGAACAGATGTTTCCGACGTCATCATATGAACCTTGCAAACCAGGTGGGGAGTGGACGTTTCTCAAAAAGTGAATTGAAAGACAGTTTCTTCAAAGCAATAGCAATACTACCTATATTGAAAATATGGTAAAAGGGCAAAATGTTTTTAAAGCGATACTGCAACGAAATTGTAGTGCCTATTTAATTGTCTAAATGTCAACCACGTTCTGGCCATACCATGCCATGGAGACACCAATTTTTTTGCTAAAAAAAAACACGAAAACTTTATTTAAAACGAATGTCTCAGGAGATCTCCCGATATGCATCGTGTTTGTGTCGTCTGGGTCGTCTTCAGTCAAGGCTACAGGGGGCTGGCTTGGCTGTGAGCTCCGCCACCCTATGGCATCAATGCACCACAAGCTGGCCATTCGAGATGTCCCTCACCGCTCTCCGCAGGAGTTGAATAGGCACAGGAGAAAAAATAAATCTGGTTCAGCCAAGTTAGACAAGGCTGGGATGCACACAGCCTGCTCCCATGTTTCCCTGTAGCAATGCTGCTTTTATGCGGTGTGATGCGACAGTTTTTGGACTATGTAAATAATGTTTTGCCGTCTTTTTGAGCAAAAAAATTCGTGCCTCCGTGGTGTGGGCAGAACATGGTTGACATTTAGACAATAAAATTAGTGCTAAAAGTTTGTTGCAGTGATACTTACTCTTATAATCGAGCGCAGGGGAAAATTCACTCGCTTTTCCCATAGAAATGCATATTGGCTTCACAATGCATCGCGCTACGATTTACCACAGAGGCGCCTGAAGGTAATGAAAGAATCGCAGAAAAAATTTCAAAGAACAAACTTACCCAAGTAAAAAGTAAAAAAAAAAAAAAGATGACGAATTGTTAGGCTAGGTGGCGCAAGCTGCCGCCCGCTGCAAAGGGTATAGCCGTTACCATCCATCCATCCATCTGGTTATCTATGGCACCCGTGTGCTATATGCGCACCCTTCGACTGACACAAAAACCGACAGATGGCAGCAACGGCACAGACGCCTTATGGCAGCTCAGTAGCTCCACGGTGACCGTGGAGCTACTGAGCTGCCATAAGGCGTCTGTGCCGCTGCTTGCCGAATAATTTCAGCTACAAGTGGTGTGCTTTTGCCGTGACGGCAAAAGCACACCACTTGTAGCTGAAATTATTCGACGAACCATCGGCTTGATTAGTTTTGTGTCCATTTAATGTGTATTATTGGGAGTGAAAAGAAAATAAGTTTCTGACAATTATAGCACCGAAAAAGTGTGCACCGTTTATGACTCAAAGAGGTTGTCTGGTTTTGGTGCGATTGGGCGGCTGCTGAGCAGCGACGAGCCGCAGGGGCCGATGTTGCCATACGTCGGTTATTGAGCAGGTCAGACGGTGCAGTTAGCAGACGGGCGCTATAGGCAAAAAAAAAAAAAAGTTATTTTTTTACCTTTTACTTGGGCAAGCTTGTTCTTTGAACTTTTTATGCAATAATTCCACTACCTTCAAACACCTCCGTCGTAAATCGTAGCATGATGCATCCCCAAACCGACTTATGCGGTCACTTTAAAGGCTTCACCCAGATTCAGAACCTTAAAGGGATGCTGAATCGAAATTTGGATTTCACAATATAAGGTTGCCAAAGTGTTTAATGGGGCGCCACAAACCCCGAAACACCACTCATAAAGCAATGTTTCAAACGGATGGCTGTATTTTTGTAAAATAAGGATTCAGCTGAGTGAGAATCACGACGTCGCGTTTCCTGCAGGATAGTTTTCGCGTCCTCGCGGAGTCAAAGCGAGAAGAGGAGGAAACTAGAATCGCGACGCCACGGGCCTTTTTGGCCATTGTTCAAGCGCGCTCTTCTTCCACAAATATACGACCATCTGTTCGAGATACCGCTTTATGGGTCATGCTTTCAGGTTTATAGCGTCCCGCCTAGTGCTTCTGCATTGCTTTCTGAAATCAAAATTTTGCTTCATGATGTACACCTAACAATTATATTTGGCAGATATTGAACAAGGAATTACCTAACTTAACAAATAATTTCCATTTTTTTAGTTGTAATAGACCGATTTCACAGGCCAGTTTGGCAAAGCCACTGCTGCCACAATGCATCGAGGGAACTTGCGTCTTTCTGCACGTGCCCCAACCTCGCTGGAGCTCTGTGCACGCAAGGCACGAGGTGTCTGAAGCACTGCCGCCTGCCTCTGTGAACTAAAGTTATGGCGGCTACACACATGCACCGAACGCTAGGTGAGATCGGTCTATTCCACTAAAAATTAAAAATAAACATACCAACAGGGCCTTAGCAATCTTTCATGAGTCTTGATTGTTTCAAAAAGCAACATGTCCTCTATACTCTGTTTCATTATGGTAAGTTACAGCTCAAGAAGATAGGGCAAGGGGAAGGAAGGCCGGGGAGGAGGAAGCAGACAAAGTGCTGGAGAGGAGGAGGAACTTCCCCTCTCCTCTTTAGCATTCCATCTGCTTCCTCCTCTCCTCTCCAGCATTGCATCTGCTTCCTCTTCCCCGGCCTTCTTTTCCCTCGCCTTACCTTCTTGAGTTGTAACAGACTATAGTTATGTGGAGTACAGACGAAGGCAACACCAGACGAGGGGAGAAAGCCCAAGCAATAGGAAGGTTGGGGAGGAGAGAAACCTACACTCCTCTCTAACGTTCCTAGCGCTCTCCTTTCCCCCTCGCCCTCTTCTTCTGTCCCGCCTTCCTAGTACTTGCCCTTTTTTTTGCCTGGCGTTGCTTCGCCTACACTGCACACAATTAGTGACGCGGACTATTAGCAACGTCCGCGACCAAAGGCGACACTGTGGTTGAGGTTTGCGATTCGCCGAACAATAGCTTCCTGTATACTGATAATGCTTACCCAATCGCCGGCTAACAGGGAGGGAAATCCTGTCAATTACAGGGAGGTAGAGGCAAATATTGACAATCAGGACAAGGCAAATTTTGTTTGTGACGTCACGGACGGAAACCAAGAAAGGGCGCCACCGAAACATCTCGGAGCTAATAGAAGTGAAGCAGAAATAGCTCTGATGACTGCCCAGTCCGGTTCTCTAGCTGTGAAAGGGCCACTAGTCCTCTCACTCAAACCGTGCTTTCAGCTCTTCATTCTGGTACTTGGGCCACAAGTTGTGTTAGCAGGCTTGCAGCACCAGCTGAAGGAGTTGAAGACTCGCTTCTGAAAATACAAAGCATAAGGGAAGCCATCACTTAGAACAACAAAAAAGAATACATTCATACAAATAATTAGAGTAGAGCTTTGAAGATTCATCTCAACCACCCAGGTATTGTGAAGATAGATGGACCTTGCAGCACAGTAAGCCTCAGTCAAATTGCAGGCACCTCGGTCTGGTTTACAACCTGATAACTCAGGATCAGTGGACAAAACCTTGCAACAAAGCCAAGTTACAATTAGTGGCCGATAAGACAATCACCTATAAATATTTAGAATGCATTGACAAAGAAGATGAGCACGGCCATGACAACCTGCTTGAATCACAATATTAAGTTAAGTGTCTGTCAACCAAACAATGCTCTTATGCCCTTAAAAACTAGGGCTCGGACAAAGACTACCACCAAAAAGATACCCCGTCACCATGCTAAACCCTCTAAACCCTGATCTACAAACGGAAGTGAGAAGAGCAACCTACAAGGGCCACAAGCAAGCACTTGCCCCTCAAACTTTAGCTCCCCCACAGAAGATGGTCTACTTTGATAGAAAGGACGTAGCCTTGCAGCTATTATTTCAACTATCCGCTCACGGATAGTATACCAAACATCTATATCAGAACAAAGATATAGTTTGACGGTCAGGTTGCTCGACTGATTACGGAGCAAATTGCACGGAACGGAGGAGCCTGCTTTAATCGGTTGGTCAGCAGTTGTATAAAACTTCAACTTGAAACTCTAACCAAGCTTTATTAAAAGCGAAAATCCCGACGTTTCGGAACCAACTCGGTCTCTTGGTCACAGGTGACTGTTTTTGTCTCGCGGAATAGCCTGCCCACGAACCCGAACACCCCCGGGTGCTCTCCGGATTATCCCTCTTAACCCCGAAACATAGCTGCTGGGACGGGTCCCCGTCGACCGGTTTACGTTGCCACGTGTGCATTGAATATGTCACGACTCTAACAGAAGGCGCCTTCACCAGTTTCTCTCAGTTCCGAGGATGGAGCTGTTGTCGAAGTCGATTGAGTGGTTTGTCTTCTCGACGTGTTCAGCCAGCGCGCTTCCCTCCACATTCTTCTTCACAATTTCGTAACGGTGGCGCCGCAGGCACTCTGGATAGTTTTTCGTTTCCCCAACGTACGACGCGGGGCAGTCACCGCAGGGAATTTTGTAAACCTGTCTCTGTGCCCTCTCCCTCGGGGGATGATCCTTTGGTAGGGGGAGAAGGTCGCCGATGGTCGAGACTGGCTTGTGTGATACCGCTATGCCGTACGGTCGTAGTACTCGGGCGAGAACCTCGCTTGTGCCCTTGATGTAGGGTACACACACGCGGGTGGGGGAGGTGGGGCGGCGTCTTGGGTTGAAGGGGTGCGTCGAAGTTTCTTGATCGTGCTTTTTACAAATCTAGCTGGGTAGCCATACTTCCGCAGGTCTTGTTTGACTGTTTCGATCTCTTTTCGAATGTTCTCCTCTGAAGTGCAGACCATGATCGCCCGTCTGACGAGTGCCGAAGCCACGGAAGACTTTTGTGTCCTAGGGTGGCTCGATGAAAAATTCAGGTATCGGCCTGTGTGTATCGACTTCCTATACACATGGAAGTCCAGGCGGCCGGACTTTCTCACTGCACAGACGTCTAGGAAGGGAAAACAGCCATCTGATTCGTGCTCAATCGTGAATTGAATCGCTGGCTCGATAGAGTTTAGATGTGTGTGGAGACGGTCGATCTTACTGGTCTTTACAACACAAAAGCAGTCATCGACATACCGCAGGAAACACACGGGTCCTGGGGAGAAAGTGTCCAGGGCTTTTCTCTCGATCGCCTCCATTGCGAGGTTTGCCACAGTGACAGAGACAGCAGCACCCATAGCCGTACCACTGGTTTGTCTGTAGAAGCGGCCAGCAAAAGAAAAATAAGTGCTGGTTAGGCAGAATTCCAGTAGATGGCAAATCTCGTCCACCTCAAGGCACGTTCTTTCAGAGAGTCTCGTGTCAGACGAGAGGGCCGCCCGCGTCACAGACACTGCCAGAGGCACAGCCACAGTTGTGAAAAGCGACACGACATCGAAGGAGACAAGGCTCTCGTCGTCCCGCAGTTCGAGGCCCGATGTGAGCTCGATGAAGTGTCCAGAATTTCGGACGTACGTGTCGGTTTTCCCGGTTAGTGGCGACAACAGTCGGTGGAGATGGTTGGACAACGCACGCAACGGAGACGTGGTGAAATCCACTATGGGTCGGAGGGGGACATCTGGCTTCTGCACCTTCAGCAGGCCAGAAAAGGCCGGCGCTGACCCGTTCTGGCAAATAAGACCGAAGTAAAGGCCTCGGGACGCGGGATACCTATCAAAAATCGTAGAGAGCATTTTGTTTAGGCTTGCCTGAATCTTGGCATTCGGGTCCTTTGGCAGAATCATGTATGTGTCGGTGTTGAGAAGCTGAAGCGCCTTCTCATCGTAGTCTGCGCGGTCGAGTAGCACGGCTGCGTTTCCCTTGTCCGCACGGAGGACGACGATGCTCTTGTCTTCTCTCAAGTTTTCAATGGCTGCTTCCTCTTCCGGCGTGTAATCTAGCTGCTCCCGTCGGTGCGCCTTGGACAGCACGCCGTGCCTTCGGCACTCGTCAAACGGGCGATCACGGTCTGCACTTCAGAGGAGAACATTCGAAAAGAGATTGAAACAGACAAACAAGACCTGCGGAAGAATGGCTACCCAGCTAGATTTGTAAAAAGCACAATCAAGAAACTTCGACGCACCCCTTCAACCCAAGACGCCGCCCCTCCCCTTCCCCCACCCGCGTGTGTGTACCCTACATCAAGGGCACAAGCGAGGTTCTCGCCCGAGTACTACGACCGTACGGCAAAGCGGTACCACACAAACCAGTCTCGACCATCGGCGGCCTTCTCCCCCTACCAAAGGATCGTCCCCCGAGGGAGAGGGCACAGGGACTGATTTACAAAATTCCCTGCGGTGACTGCCCCGCGTCGTACGTTGGGGAAACGAAAAACTACCCAGAGTGCCTGCGGCGCCACCGCTACGACATCGTGAAGAAGAATGTGGAGGGAAGCGCGCTGGCTGAACACGTCGAGAAGACAGACCACTCAATCAACCTTGACAACAGCTCCATCCTCTGAACAGAAAGAAACTGGCGGAGGCACCTTCTGTTAGAGTCGTGGCATATTCAATGCACATGTGGCAACGTAAACAGGTCGACAGGGACCCTTCCCAGCAGCTACGTTTCGGGGTTAAGAGGGATAATCCGGAGAGCACCCGGGGGTGTTCGGGTTCGTGGGCAGGCCGTTCCGCGGGACAAAAACAGTCACCCGTAACCAAGGGACCGAGTTGGTTCCGAAACGTCGGGATTTTCACTTTTAATAAAGCTTGGTTAGAGTTTTAAGTTGAAGTTTTCTAAAATTATTCCTAACCAGACGGATATCCGTCGAAAATGTTTACATTTAAGTCAGCAGTTGTGAGTTAAAAAATTTAAAAAAGCACTTAACCACTTTTTTTGATAGTCTATTTATAGTAATAACTCAATCTATCACTACATCGCTACTTAAATCGGTATCAGAAATCGATTCCTCGGGAACTATTGCAGACATGCCCAGATTTATGACAGTAAATAGACTATCAGATAATGGTATAGTTCCCCTGTAAGAAAAAAGAAAGACGAGTCATTTTAACACAGTGCCTGCATGTGTAGGGAGCTTCAAAGAAACTGATGGTGCAGCTAAAACGCTTTTGATCGCCTTGTGAATGTGCATAATGGTGCATTCGCACGATACATCATTAACTCTGGAGAAAACCGAGTATGTCGCATAGCTTTCAAGAAGGAAAAAACGAGAAGGAGGAGGCAGTGCAGAAAACCTAAGCGAGCATTCGCACAACCGAGTTGGAGTTGCTGGAGTATTTTCTTTTTCGAACGTGCTAGCAACCTTCGAAAACTCCTCAATCAAAAGGCATAATTTTTTTTTTTTTTAAAAAGGCGCCCACCTAATTGTTTTTAACTGCAATTTACCCTAAAAGCAGGGAGACAATGGAG
>JAZHYW010013183.1:0-13755 GCA_037355805.1 Ixodes ricinus | reverse complement strand
TTGTATTGTATTGTATTGTATATATTTGCGGAATGTATAGCTATCTGGAGGAAAACTGGGCACCAACGCTTTGAACCCAATTTGGGCGGTCCGAAAAAAATCGAATTCTCAACGTATCGCGCTGTGATTTACTGCAAAGGTGCGGGTAAGTGGTGGAACCTCCAAGTTGAAATGTTCACGTATGAATTTACCTAGTTAAAAAAAAAAAAAGAAAAAGTGACGCCGAAATCGCTGCTGTCGCTACACTGATTCTCGACGAAATGCGTTAGCATTTAGCGCAAGTGTTCCGACCCGGCGAAAGATGGCCGTTCTGTTCTCCCGGGGCGTCGGCGGTTTCGGATGCAGCTGCAGTCTTGGGTAAGTTACTTTTAAAAAGTAATTCGTTACAGTTACAGTTACTTTCAGAAAAAAACGTAGCGAAGTTACCGTTACATTTACCGCAACAAAAGAGTAACTCGTTACAGTTACAGTTACTTCTAAAAATTAACGAAGTTACTTTTCGGTTACTTTCTCTATAACAGAAAAATATTTATGAAAACTAGAAAACGCCCCTCACCAAGTTTTATTGAATGAAATTATAAAGTGCGCTTTTACATATTGTAACTTAGCAGCAGTTGCTTCTCGAAAGTATTGTCTGAAAGTTTCCCTCGTTTGATGACGAACACGTCCCTGCCCTTGCTGAACAGGCGCTCAACTGGCGCGCTGGAAGGAATGGACTTCTTCCAAAACCGACGCGCCCCATTGCGGCGAAATACCACGCAGTGCACTCTGGGAACTAGTTGGCCACTCAGTTTCGGTTTCGACTGAGCAGCTTCATCTCATGCTATCAGGCCGCGACCGAACGCGCTGCTTGCGTTTTCGATTAATCTGACTTTTTATGAACGTACAATACACTCATTCTCAAGCGATACAAAACGAAGACCGGTGCACTTTCCCTGATTCCCGAAACATCGGATATTATGAGTGCGTAAGCAAACGTAGTAACAGTCACCTCACCCCACGAGTGCATCTTTGAGTTCAATTTCAATAACCCCGTCTAGTACCAGTTAACTACAGCCGAAATTTGGTCACCTTGAGCCTTACACGTATATTTTGTTTGCCAAACGTCCGCTTCTTGTTACTTCATCGGGCGAAAAGCAAGCCGCATCCTCACAGGAGTATCAGAGTTGAGCCCAGCGTTGACGCATGAACTTTTAAGGAAACGCAATAAATTCGACCTCACTACTGCACAAAAGTTACTATGATGTCTTCCTCGTGGCTGGTTAGGGTTGAAATGGCATCAGTCGATTCGCCGGGGCCCCAAGGTCTTTCTGAGAAAAAAAGCCATGAGCCTATCAGTTGCGGGCCCGTCACCATTCGAGAGGCTCCTATAATCTCCCTCCCGGCGCGTTCACGAAGATTTACCAGCATCGTCGTGAGTCGGGAGCGCAGCCGCAGCATCTCTGCGTGTCTATCGGGTGCTGGTTGTTGGGTGCGGCGTCTTCTACTTTTTTGTGATGCTCCCGGAGCTGGTCGTTAACTCAGCGGCCCGCTTGACCGATGTATTCAGCGCCCGAAGGACATGGTCCTGGAACGTCCTGCTCGGTCTTGCACGTGGTGATCTGTTAGCATGTTTCTTGGTGCAGCGGGGCGGCGGGGTCGAGTCCCTTTCTGTTTACAGTCTTGCACAGGTCTCCCAGCCTCGATTTTATGGCGCACTGTGCATTTACGAGGGCGCCCATCAAATCACTCTGACATCGTGGCCGCGACGCGGCTCATGCAGTTGCTTCGCCTCAGACAGGACCACATGGTCGTGTCGCCGCGGGGTCCATTGGGATTTCGAATTCGGCTCCCGATGTGCCGCTTTTCTCCTAGCCACTGGATGGCGCTGCAGGCGCCCAGGGTGGGCGAGGAAAACCTCCTCGCCCATCGATGCAGAAAAGGAAAGCTCTCTCGAACCAGAGCGCTGCGCCAACGCTCCGCTTACCCTTCCTTTCGAAAGCTCGTCTGCTTCACGGAGTGGACTGTTAGAAAGCACGTGCGCAGTGTACGGAGGCAAGTTGTTTCGACAATGTTTCCGCGCGTGACATGGCCTCTGCAAGAAAAGAATCGACCGGGCAGCACTGTTCTGTAATTGGTCGTACAAATAACCAAAAAAAACGTAAAATAAACGCCGATTCAGTGCGCGAGATCCACGCTGTCAAACAGGATGAATGTGGGTGCGGCATGTTTATGCTGCTACGGTTCCCCGCTGCTCCGGACCTACGACGCCGGTGGCTGGCGAATTTAAACAGGAAAGACTTCTTGCCATCGAAGAACAGTCGTGTGTGCTCCGACCATTTCTTGGGCGGCCGGCGAACTGCAGAGAACTCCGTGCCGTTCCTTCGCCTGGGAACGGCACGATAAAAAACGGATCCGTCGCACTTGCTATCTGTACTCGGTATTTATATATCGATTCATATTTAAATTTGAGGTTTCTACTATTTCAATTAAAGCATGCAGACGTGGCAGCGCAGGTTCGAGCCGCTAACCGCGCAGTTAGTTCAAATGTTCCCGGCGCCCCCAAGCTGCGACAACTCGAGTTCAGCGCAAATTCACATCCCGTAATTCGTGCCATCCTGGCTTCGTTCAATCCTCAATTTCACTAGCGATCCTCAGTTTCACTAGCGATCCCCAATTTCGCTAGCGATCGAAACGCCGAGTTCGGTTTGGGAGCGACGACTGCCCCAGAACCGCGCCAAAAATTACCCACAAAAAGACGCCGGGAAAGCAGGTGCACTTTTCCCCATGCCTGACATACCAGTTAAGATAGTGCTTTCCTCCATTGACGAAGATGATGAGCCGAGGGCGCCGAATACGGCAGCCGTGCCGGCAGAAGCAACTGCGATCGGTGTGACTCGGTGAGCAGGGTAACAGTCCAGTAATGGCGGTCGGTCATTCGGATGGGTTCAGATTCTTCCAAATGCCCGGATGAAGGTAGGCGGCGCTACACTCGTTAAAATGGTGCCGGCTAGGAAGCCCAGCTTGGAACGGAGTATAGTCTGGGGGGACCGGGAGGCAAAAGCCTCTTAGTACTCCGGACGCTACCGAGACCAGGCAAGTGTGTGGCGACCGGATCTAGGGTAATCGCGGGACACGAGGCCTGGGGGCCCTCTTTGTGTTTAGCTTTGGCTTTACGTGCGTTTGTAAATATTTCTGCAAATTCGCGTGTATTTTTAGTTTAGATTGGGTGTTTTCAGCGTTGTGTTTTATGTACCAATAAACGGGGAGCGGAATCCAGCTACCGTGAAAGACCTTTTCTGGACTCGGGTTGTTGACGGACCACGTGGGAAATAGCGAATCGGCGGCGGCACGCGATTTCCTACAATTTGCATGTGAAAACTACATCTGTGTCATATGTAGAGGCTATGGACGTAAACCGGTGGGCCATCGTGTGCACGTACATAGCTGGAACCGACGTGTTCGTAAAACACAAGAAAGAAAAAGAAAGCTTTTTGCTTGACATCCGCGAAGCCGTCCTAGACCTCTCCCCTTCCCCTCCCCCCCTTCCACCCCCCCCCCCCCCCAAAATTTCGGGGTGGAGTCCGGGCCCCTAAGCCCCCCCCCTCCTCCCCCTGGCTACGGGCCTGCAGCCAAGATATGCGGTGGCTGCATTCGAAACCGCCGACAGCTTCCCTCCATCGACACCTACCGTCCCCTAGTGTTCCGCTCTGCGTTCGCGAAATGTAGATGTTACACAAAAGTATGACGAGCAGGAAGCAACTTAAACCCTCGGAGATTGTACGCGCCAATGAGATATGTGAAGTTGCATTAAACTTACAACGCGAGCAGTTTCAAAGTGGCCGTGAACTATCTGACGACATGACACGACATCCTCGATGACCAAGCCCGCGCTTTCAGATGTTCACTGCGCGCTCGCGCTTCTGGCGATTTGGGAGATGCACAACTGCGCATGCGTGGAGAATCGCGCCTCAGGTTGTCAGACCCGTCGCCAAATAGGTTAAAAGACATGAAGAGGGCATAACATCATTGGTTTGAAGCCTAGTAAAAAAAAGTGAAAGCCGTTTACAACTCCCTGTAACGCCGAATTAGAGCGCAGCTCTTGAGGAGGAGTAGGGAGGGGTACTCAGGGGAATCATTCGGGGGGAGGAGTCACGTGACCTCGGGAGAGGGGGTCACCGTGACCTCTGGGGGCCACGTGACCTCGGGAGGGAATGGGGGAGGGTCACGTGACCTCAGAGAGGGGGGACAGATGACCCCCCCCCTCCCCGAGGTCCTCCCGAAGGAACCCGAGGTCCTTCCGAGGCCCTCCCGAAGGAACCCGAGGTCCTCCCGAGGTCCTCCGAAAGGAAGCCGAGGTCCTCCCGAGGTCCTCCCGAAGGAAGCCGAGGTCCTCCCGAGGTCCTCCCGAAGGAACCCGAGGTCCTCCGGAGGTCCTCGGGGGACTTGGGGGGGGGGGTCGCGTGACCTCGGGGAAGGGGGTGTCACGTGACCGTGGGGGGGTCACGTGACCTCGGGGAGGGAGGTCACGTGACTCCCCCTCCCCGAGGTCCTCCCGAAGGAACCCGAGGTCCTCCCGGAGGTCCTCCCGAAGGAACCCGAGGTCCTTCGGGAGGACTTCGGGTTCCTTCGGGAAAATTTACCCATAATGACCGCGCGGTTACGCCGACGACGACGGCGACGCCGCTCAAGCCGGAAACGTGCACCTAAGAGCTGCGCTCTAAAAAAACGTAACCAGAATGTAAACATAAAGATTTTGTAACACCGAGAGGCCTGGTGCAAATCACGTATACACAATTCTTTTTTAGAGCGCAGCTCTAAAGGCTCGTTCACACTCTTGCAACCGAGTACGACCGAGAGAGACGAGATCTGTTAAAGCTTCTTACAATTTTTTAGAACGAGGGAACACACTGACATTGTGGCGCCATCTATGCGGTGACCCTGGAACTGCATTTCCGAAGAGCGAAGGTTTTTCGGGATTTCCGAGGTAAAATGTGCGTAATACCCATAATCAAAGGCTCCTTTATAACATTAACAAAAGTTTTCGAGCCAAGAAAGAAAGGATAATAAGCGAGAGAAATAAAAAATATGCCGGTTTACACTGCTACCCAATAGTTGGCATCAGTGTGTCCTCTGGTTTAAGAAGTTTTAAAAGGGCAACTCCGGTCCATACTTTCGATTTTGGGATTATGACTGTTTTTAGTGCAGTCAGCGTCCCTGAATTGCAAGGTGTAATTTTTTTCTCGTTATTGTGCGTAGTTTTAAAGATATCGACGCCTCAAAGTTTTGTTTGGGGCGCGGCCAACAAAACCGAAACTAGCCGCTCGAGGCCCCGGCAACACTGGAAATCAGCCGCTATGTGAACGTGACGTCAGGATCGTTCTCGTTCAACGAGTACGCAGGCCGAGCGGCACCTACCTCTGTTGCGCTAGCCGTCTAAAGATAGGAGGTAAGCTGATTTTGTTTTAATTCTGTATACGTGGTAGTTATCCAGCATATGTAGCAAGAGTTAGTGCGTATACCCAAAAGCTAGCGACTGGAAAACCCGTGAACTCGTACGGTGCCGTACTCGGCGGCCGCCGCCGTGCGTGCGCTATGCCGTACTCGTCGCTTGTATACCCAAAAGCTAGCGACTGGAAAACGAGTGAACTCGTTCGGTGCCGTACTCGGCGGCTGTCGCCGTGTGTGCGGTCTTCCGTACTCGTCGCTAGGCCTAAATTGTCATCGGGGCTCCGTGGATGGAGCGGCGTTGCTCTACGCCGCGCTGCCAGTGACGTACAGTACTGGGGGCCCTCTCGCTTTCGCGCTGCGGGTCAGTCCCAGACACGAAGCTTTGAGGCTCTCCGGCGCGGGCCGCGGCGCCCGAACACACGTGTGCTGGGCTGTACACGTCTGTTTTTTCGTTCTTTTTCCTCGGGCGCGTAAAAGCCGAAGTCCAAAGTCCACTCGTCGAACAGCGTTCACCCACACCTTCTCCAATTTCCGGTCCGTTGGAAACTTGTGAAAAAGCACCTCCGTGTTGCGCAGCGGGTTGTTTGAGCAGCCCACAGCGCTACAAGTTGCACTCGGCATCTTTCGAGGAACAGCTGGGCAGTCTTGGGCGCACCGAGTTGCTCGCTAAAACGAGTCTTGGAGTCCTCACAAGCAAATAAACAAAAGGCTATACCGAAGCTACACGGGCTACAGATAAAAGCAACGGCTAAACACGCCAATCACAAGCCGAAGTAGCGGTGGTAGCGGCTCAAAGAAGCGCACTCCGCGCAACGCCCGGACCGGAGGAAAAAAAGAGAACGATACTGACGTCACGGCCCAATGTTGCTTTAGCGATCGGCAACCCGCTGGCCGCCCGCTAAGGAGCAGCGGCTCGCGGCGGGTCGCATTTTTATTATCGGCATTAGTTGAGAATGCGGCGTCCCACGGACGTAATATTTTGGCTAGGGTCGTATTTTGTGTCACTACAGCGATACCAGTAATTTATTTCATTTTGAGTTTTGGCCGGAGTTGCTTTTAAGGAACCCAGTTTTAAAGGGTCGCAAGAGTGTGAACGGGCCTTTAGGCGCCCGTTTCCGGCTTGAGCGGCGTTGCCGTCGCCGTCGGCGTCGGCGTAACCGCGCGGTGCACGATGGGTAAATTTCTCCACTAAATTTAGCGGAAAATTTTCCCCGCTAATTTTAGCGGGAAAAAAACTTAGGGCGGTTGGGCGACGAAACGAAAGTGTGTGGCGTCGCGCGTTGCGGTGATGAGGCTTTGCTGTAGTGAGCGGCTGCAAAAATCGCACCGGTTGTCCTTCCGTGGGGATTTCGTTTCACCGCTAAGGCGCGCGGCATTACGTTCCGAATTTGCGATAGCGTGAAATAATTAGTGATCCTCGGACGCTCACCGAACTGAGAGAGCGATATGAGTTTCGTTCCTCGGCCACCGTCGCGGCAATGACGACCCTATCGGAGAGAACCCGAGTGTGTGGATTGGACTCTCTGACTGTGCACTTCAAAGCAGATGACAAGAGCGTGTCGAAGAAACTGTAGAGCCGGACTCCTCCAGTGAGAGCTTATACATTGACTGCTATTCCGAAAATGCTTCTCTCCCTCCTACTGGAAAAAAAAAACATCTGGGACGTTCGGGGGATGGGGTTGGATTTAATTGTATCTTATAAAAATTCATGGGGGGCGAACACGGGATGCTCGCGCTGTCCAGTCAACACGACACATGTACAGTGCTAAAATACACATGAAAAGAAAAAAGGAAAACTAAAAATTACAACAGAAAGGAAGTTGACGCGCAGTCGTCGGCCGGCTAAACGTCTCAAATTTAGCTAAGTCGTCAACATACGCAAAGTGTGAAACCGATGCTACGTATTTTATCGCAGTCACGATATCGTTATACAGCCACACGCCTGTTCTGCTCCGATTTAGGAACATCTAGTGAGTTCACTCGTACATACGGGAGGTCACACGCAATCGGCGCTCGATGTTTTTCGTCAGTTGCGATGTGCACCAACGCGAGTACCGGCCGACGTATACACGAGCGAATTCATCGCGATCATGCTTGGTATGGGTGTCCGAGAACGCAGCTATCAACTCTCTGCCTTGCTCCGTTCCCCAACAACATAACGATGGTCGTCGGTAATCACCGAGTTTCCAGCGAAGACGAGAATCGAACGCCACGCATACTCGCATTCGTCGAGCGCCGCTGTCGTTACTTACGATGCGAAATTTTATTGTGTCGTTAAGTTATGCATTGCGTTTTTTCTCGCGAGAAGTTCTTCCTTGATTGGCTGTGCAATTATCAACAACCGCGAGCATCACGGGAAGGGCCTCCAGTTCAAGAGGTTTGCTTTGGTTTGGCGCGGGAGCGTGAGAAAGGGGCGAGCGTCAAGAGGCTATGGCTTGCGGGAGCTACGGAGCTGACGTCACGCCCTCTCCGTGTCTTCTAACCTCCCTGTCCGTCGCCACGGCCGCTCGATCAACAGGCTCGATCCCCTTCCCTCCCGCTACCCCTGCGCGTCCATGGACGCCTTGGAACTCGGAAGCGTGCGAGAAGACTATTTCCCTCTTGTAAGAGGGAAAGTGGTCGTAAAGGCCCGATCACACACGTGCAACCAAGTACGACCGAGAGATAAAAGACCGTTTTTAAGCCTCTTGCGACCGCGTAGGACCAGATGCATTGCTGCGGAGCAGGTCTTACGCGGTCGCAAGAGGCTTAAACGCCGGTCTTGTATCCCTCGGTCTCACTCGGTTGCAAGCAGACTTGTATGTAGTTCAACTACTCTACTCAAGCTACTCTAGTTTAGCCACTTTTATTATTAGTTCAGTAACTTTCAATTACAGCTTTATTTCGGTAATTAGTAGTTTACTTCAATTACTTTTTCTGGGTGACTTCTACTCAAATTATAAATTACTTTGGATTTTTAGTGGCAAGTTTGTTGGTCAACAAACATTCCTGCAAAAAATTAGATAAGATTTTGGAAGATCAGCTGATATTTGCAAAGAGGGAGAAGCGTCTGGCGTAGGCAAGAGGGGGGGGGGAGAACGCTTGGAGGGTCCGAAACCCCTAAAAATTTTTGCGAACCCTCCATTGCAACAGCCCTGCTACGAGGCTCGGAGAGCGGATAGACACGTCGCAAGTGAGAACGAGTAACTGCTGGATTAGTGCCGAGATCGAGAGAATATACATATACTTTATTGAAGTCATCAAGGATGACTTCGGGTGTTCACCCTGGGGTAGTCCCTATGTCCGGGGTCCCATTGGCATTGCACGCCTCATCGGCTAGGATAACCAGCTGGCGCTGATCCTCAGCGTCCGAGGCTCTGATAGCCGCCTCCCAGGAGTTGGGGCGGTTTTGAAGCCGTGCTGCGTCTTGTGGTTTTGGATGCTTCGGGCAGGCCATGACCATGTGGTACATGGTACATAGTGTGGTACCATGTGGTACATAGCCCGGTTGACAGTTGGGTGAGGGCTAGAGCTGGGGGCAAAGCAGGTTGAGTCTGGGCGGCGTTGGGGAGGTGTTGGTTTGGAGCAGGCGCCACTTGACCTGTTCCTCTTTGTCAAGGGTATGATGAGCTGGTGGTAGAGTGTGCCGTTGCTCCCGATAGAGACTGGCGTTTTTTTGTGTCCAGAAGCTCAAGGAGACTTGACGCATTTGAAAGAAAGGGTTGTCAACGCTTCTCCTCAACTTAGGGACTCTCGCCCACTACAGGAGGTGTGCACAACGTATCCTCACCCAAAGGAGGCAACAAAATGCAGCGCCAGCTCTGAAGCTCATATGGTGCTCCCGTAAATTGGGGTGTACTTGAAGAATCGCGTGCCAAAGGGCAACGCAAACGTGACCTCTTTGCGTTGCCTTTCGTCTCAAAACTCAAAATATGTAGGTCTTCCAAGATTCGAAGATCGTTCCAGAAACCTTAGTGATTCCCCCAACGTGTTTACATAACAATAAAAAAGCAGTGTTGGGAAGTACTTTATGTACCTAGTGCTTAAACTACTGCTTCAAGTAGGTTTAGAAAGCTTGTACTTTACTTGAAGTACATTCTTTGAGCATGTACTTGTACTTTACTAAAGTATTATTTTTTTCTGGTATGAGGAAAGTACAACTCCCGACTTGAAAATACATTCCCCGAATTTAAAAGAAAGAATGGCGTGTCGTCGTGCGAAAACGCGCTATCGTCTTTCGAGACGTCATCTCGTCATTTCTCTGAGTGAAGTAATATGGCGGCTATAGGACCGATACAAATAAGTGCCTTATGACTTATAAGTTGATTGTAGTGAATAGTTCGTCAGCGAGAGTAAAACAGCCACTTTGTGGCGACTTGACTTTATCCAATATTTGCCGCCACTTTCGAACAAAACTGATGCAACTCCGATTACCCCTAAAACAATGCATACCAGTTTTTTGTTTTTTAACGCTGTATAGGGGATGATAGGGCATCAGAAAAGATCGTGTTAAAAAGTGCGTGTACTTTACTTTGAATGTACATTGTATTTATAGTACTTCACTTTAAGTAATTTGCACGCAGTGCAGTTACTACTTTACTTGAATTACATAACCTCTAATTTACTTTGTACTTTATTTCAAGTACTTTTGAGATGTACTTTACGCAACACTGTAAACAAGCGAACACTGTGCCAAAATCAAGCTCAGGCAGTGCTAAGCCTCGAAGTAGAAATGATACATCCGCACTACATCATTGACCAAAAAAAAGTACAAAACAATTAGGCACGCATAAGCAGAACCAGTTATTAAGCAATTTCTGTGAAAACACAAGCCAATTTATATTTGGCGAGTAGAATTTCGCTAACGGATCAAAACCTATGTACTTTCTCGTTACCATAAAAATATATAAAAAGTAACTTCAAAAGTAATTCGCTACTTCTTATGGTAGTTAATAATTTATTCAATTACTTTCCATTTCAGTCATTTCTACTTTACTCAAGTTTCTTTTAAGGCCAATACTCAGTAACTTAATTTAATTACTTTTTTTAGTAACTTGTACATGTCTGGTTGCAAGTGTGTGAACAGCGCTTAAGGGGCGAACGAACAGGGCGAAAGAGCACTGCGGGAACCGCGCCGCAGTCCACGAAACCAGTCCAGTTCAAACGGCAACCGTCCAAACGAAAGACGGCTGCATGCCCCATGGCCGGTTTGCTCACCTTGCGGCCGCGGCTGCGGCTGCGGCCAAGAGGGATTTTTATGTCACGTGACCATCTTCATGGGGACAACGAAGTACCTAGCGTCCCGGCCTAATGGCGGAGAAATCCGTATCGCTTCAAGCACAAAAGCCTAATTTCGCTCGCAGAAACTGTCTGCAGGGACTTTCAACTGGAGTCCAATTGACCGCCCCTTTATACTGGAGAAGCGGCAGGTAAAGTTACGGCCAGGGAGGGTAAATATGAGGCAAAATAAAGAAAAAACCACGCGAGATAAAAGCGGTGGCAGTATATTTATATACCTTCGCCAGCGCCGGCGGCTCGCGCCTCCTCTTGTGGTCGAGAGGTTAGAGTGCCGGCACTTGGCGTCGCGGCGTGAAAGTCCCGGGTTCAAATCGCGCCAGAAACTCTCTTTTTTTTTTTCTGCTTGTATTTGACTGTATTCTCACTAAGAATGTACACAAGGCCGTATGAGCTTTATAAAATTATTGGGCGGGTAGTTCTGACTCACCAGTTCGTTGTTCATGACCTCGGAAGAGCGCATACATGTCTCTGGCTTTCTTTACCAACTTCCGCCATGCCTCCTGCGGCTGCCGTGCACTCCGCGGAAAGCTTATGTCGTTGACAATATCTTCCCATGCCTGTCTCTTCGTTCGCCAGGTAACTGTGCTGCTGAATTTCTCTAGAATTTGTTGTTTTCGTTCTCCAATTGCTCTAATTAATTCCATTTGTTGATCCAAAGTCATTTTAGGTGTTTGCGTTCGAGAGATGGTTTGCGATGTCGACGCCTGACTCATTTTTGCATTCGGTTGTGATCGTCTGCTATCCATACTAAAATTCAACACGTAATGTGTTAATATTACAAAACGATTGCCACAGCGAGATGTAAAGAGTAAAAATATAACTTTTATCACATTCCATGCAAGTAAAAGTATAATATCTTTTATTTCGGTTTTACGACTTTCTCAGACGTTTGACTTGTTGCCTTGCCTGTAGGATTTCGCTCAATCAATGCATCCACGGCTGCTATTTTTTTGTGTGTGTTTATTTCGTAGAATCTTTTTTTTTTTTAGTTGACACGACTGCAGTGTGTATTAGTACTAAATAGGCGCCTCCTGTTATTGAAAAGAGTCGTAGCAAGAGCGTTGTATATTTAAAAACACATAAAATAGTAGTTGCTGGGAAAGGATGCTTGTTTCGGCCCCGTTTGTGTGAAAGTCATAACGATGCTGTAATCTTGGTGTCCTTTTAATGAACATTATGAAACGTTCGTATTTGCGCGTTAACTTGGCTTGATCTTGGTTTCCTTTTAATGAACATTATGAAACGATTGTAGAAGCGCGTTAACTTGGCTTACCGTAACCTTTTTTTTTCCCCGGTTTGTCAGCCGAACAAGTGGGGCAAACAGTAAAAATCGTGTAAGGCGCAGTAGTCCTAGTGGATGATTAGTAAAAAACGATCACACTTAAAAAACAAAACACACTCGCAGAATAAAAAAAAAGTTTCCGCCGAGATTTGAACCCGGAACTTTCACGCCGCGACGGCAAGTCCCGGCGCTGAAACCGCTCGACTGCTGCAGACGCTGTTCGGACCGGCACTGGCACAGATATATAAATACAGAACCACAGCTTTCGTTTTGCGTGAGTTTTTCTTTATTTTGGCTTATATTTACCTTCCCTGGCCGTAACTTTACCTGCCGCTCCTAAAGTATGATGGGGCGGTTAATTGGACTTCCGTTGAAAGCCTCTGCAGTCAGTTTCTGCGAGCGAAATTAGACTTTTGTACTCGAAGCGGCACGGACTTCTCTGCCATTAGGGCAGGGACGCTAGGTACTTCCTTGTCCCCATGGAGCTGGTCACGTGACATAAAAATCCCTCTTGGCCGCAGCCGCAGCCGCGGCCGCAAGGTGAGCAAACCGGCCCAGGGCAATAAACGCTTACGCATTTAAAGGGAAGATGGGGCACTTCTGCATTTGATAAAAAAAACACTTGTATTGAGTTCATTTGGCCTTTAGAATAACAGATATCGCAATCATATCTTATTGCGACACGCCGTAGAGGCATAAGAGCAATATCAAAATAGGGCTGAAGCCCCGCCTCCCTAGCCTTGGGCAGCCAAAAGATCCGTCGATGACGTCACGTACAGCGACTGTCTTTCCCGTTTTCTCGCGTTTAACAATACTTGCGAAGAAAATGGTTTGGGTATCCGGGTTCACGGGGGGTAAAAATACACCAAAATTCACTTCTAACTCATTTTTTTCAAGAACCTCCGTAGCTTCCCTTTAAAGAAAAACCTCTTTGGCGCAATCGACGGCACCTTTCCGCGGGCGACGCAGACGGTGCTCGTTGACTTGGAGGTGCTGCCTACAGATGGCACAACTGAGACACGAGAGGTTTAGGAAAGGTTTAGAGAGGTTAACGATGTTAAGGAGAGGCGCGCCGCCATGACCGGCATCCCGAACAAAAAATTGGTCAATATGTGCACGTATTGTATGTATGTATGTATTTTGTGGCGCATTGTCTTTGAAACGAGAGTCTACAATAGACACGCCCCCACGCCCCCCCCCCCTCCCCCCAAAGAAAAAGAAACAGTTATAGAAAAGGAGTTGTTCCATTTCACAAGTTCACACGTGAATAGCCCGCCAAGCCTCAAGCCTCTGTTTGGAACACGTGAGGCAATTCTGTCGTTCTGTAAACCCGAGGGCCTGGTCGATGCTTGTGCCGACTATTGGTGCAGGCACAAGTGCCGGACACTCGAGAAGCAAATGTGGAACTGTTTCTTCTGCATCAGCACATGCACTGCAGCGCGTGTCCCTCACGTTGGCGTCCTACTTCCGTCGGTAAAGGCGGGTGCGCAAGCCCCACCTCGTGCCTCGATGAGGAGTCTGCTGCCCAGTGTATTCCCAGAAAAGGTGATGGGGGCGATTTCGTTTCTAAAAGATGCGTAAAAGTGGATGCTCGTGTGTCTTTGCATCTCTTCCTTCCATCGTTGGGCTTCTATGGTCTTGATTTGCGATCGCACCTGGGTGACCCAGTCTTTCTTAGACTTAGGCTTGGCGACCATAGCGAAAGCACCATACTTCGTACCAAGCCGGATGACACGTCGCCTCCATGTTGTGTGTACGTTTTGTAG
>JAZHYW010013182.1:0-53668 GCA_037355805.1 Ixodes ricinus | reverse complement strand
CAGCGAGAAGAAGCAAATGACAGGGGACAGACTCTTCCCCAGTGCTGACGTTCGCGTCGGCGGCATCCCTCGTGGTGGCAGAGGGGAGTCGCCCCTTCACCATACACCAAAGAGGCTGTGGAGAAAGGGGAGAGTACATCCAGATGCCACCGGAATTTCTGCTCAACATGAATCAAACTTCGAAGGCTGAGTGTGAGAGTCCAGGTAGGTACGGCACTAGTGAATATTTCTAACATGAACGTCGTTTTAGTATTACAAGAAAGCCGATCGCATCCTGAGCGCGGACGGAGGAGCAGGCTCCAATATTTGGAACCTAAATAACCCTAAATGAACGTGCGTTTTCTTTCCAACGACTTCGAGCTATAAAACGAACCTAGAGTTTATCCTAAGGTTTCGGCAAGCCATCGTGAACTGCACTGCGCTTTTCGCTCGTTTTCCCACGCTTGCTGCGAGGAAGGTAGTGAGACAGCGGTAGTTACCCACTTTCACTTATGCAAAGTTCACATTCCAAGCTGTGCAGAACACTTAAAGTTCCATGCACACGGTTTCGTTTGAATGTGTTTGAGTGTGTTTGATTTCGTTGCGCTTATAAACGGTCGCGGGCCACCAGATAATCCATGCTTCGCAAAAAGCGAGGCAACCAATTCAAGGAATAGTTTGCCGCACGGCATAGGAAGCTGGAATATCCAGGAAATATTTTCGTCATTCTTGTCCAGTTAGCTTGCAACTTTGCATTTAATTTCATTATAATTCATAACCTATAATATGGAAGCCTTTCAGCCTTGTTGGTGTTAGACTGGTGGCAGCTGGTGCATCCTGGTTTGCTCTACTGATGTTTAACCCCTGGTTAGCTCAGTTGGTAGAGCGCTCCACTGGAAATGAAGAGGTCCCGGTTTCGATAACCGGACCACGCGGATTTTGTTCGGTCGCGCACCAGTCACTTAGCTTTGTTTGGAGATTTGTGTTTGTCCTTTGTCCCTCTTTTTCCCCTTCTCCAGGGATTATTTTCACCATTCCGCTTACTCGCAGTCAGGAAACAGTCAGATTAACACAATCTCGAAGACACCACCTGTGCGTTTTCCCCTTGAAACGTCACTCTATTCCCCGTTCAAATTTCAGTAGGGACTAGAAACTCCGTTTTCAGCGATAGCTTTCTGCCCTTTCTAACACAAGTGTGAATGGACAGGCACGCGCAAAGAAAGCACTGCAGAAGCCAGCGAGCCGGCGCTGAAGGCAGAGGTTTTAGTCTCAGCGTAAGGCTGAACGAAGTATAGCTTGAGTCAGCGTCGCCGTCAGCTCTTCCACCATTTAACGAGTGCAAAGCCAGCACACGGCGACGCCATGACCAACGCGTATGCTGCTCAGCGGTGACTTTCGTCAAGCCTGGGAGAGCTTGCTGCTTGGGGCTGGTGGGGATGCACTAAAAATAACCTAATGCTCAGGCCTCGCCTCCCAGCTTGTAATGGTCAGCCACACTGTATGGACTTTTAGGTGGGAAGGAGGTGTCATGATACGGCCATAATATTTTCAGTTTTCCTTTTCATCCAAGAGTGGGCTCGTTTTCGTTATGGAGTGTTTGACGATTCCGAGCATCTTTTCTGACAACGGTTGCCACCTCTTGTGCCCCGAAGGTTTGCAGGTATGATAAACTTATAGATTTCTTGTTTTAATTGAATTTTATGGGATGTCTCATAAATATATCCAGTTTTAAAAGGGATCTTGGCACAAAAGTAAAAATAACAATTTACTTTCACGTGACAATAATTTTTCTTTAATTAGCCATGGCCTCTTTTAAGCCTCAAACTTCAAGTCAAGTTCCTTGCCGGGTAGTAAAAATAAATTGCTTTACAGTAGAGTTTCGGTTTGAGCCTTAGCTCAATAATATAAAATGTTACATTAGGCAGGCGGAAGAGTCTCAGACGAGAAACGTCATAGCATCAGCCTAATTCCCCGTAACAAACTTGACATTAGTCCAAGCTTACTATCTCTAATTTTTAACGTTACACACACAAAAAAAATAAAAAATAAGGGGCTAACTGATGCTCGTCATTTCCTGTAACGTACAAAATAGTATTTTTATAAGACTGACACAGTTACTTTCCCCGGGAACGTAGGGACGGCACCTTCATCGCAAATCTTGAGTTGCAAAGAACTACAGTAATCCGTTTCTGAGTTCAACTAATAAGAAATTTTATTAAGTCGCTATTTTTTACAGGTTTTCAGGTTTTGCAAAGACAAAATGGGTCACGAAAGTGCACTGACTAAAGATTTTTATCATGGAGCTTGCGCATCCAAATCAACCTGGGCAGTTGTCAGAAGGAGCGACGATTTTCATGAGTGAGCCTCGTTTAGTCTGATATGACGCATATGTTTTAACATCAAAGTTTTCACCATTGACGATTTTATAACCTCACACAATTTCTTTGATTAGGTTGGAAAGTCCTGCACTTCATACCGAACCTGATGTAATGTTCCATGAGATCCAACACATTGAGGGCGTGGAAGGCGAACTGTACTTGTTTTTGATACTTCAAGCATGGTGGTGAGTGTTGAAATGTCAATTATATTTAAAGCGAAAGCCTGATATGTCCCATTACGAGAATAGGCGTCGGCGTTGTCCACGAAAGATGGCCATAAAATACGTTATCAAGCACGCGCCGGTCAGGGTCGAAACGGACGCGCCTCAGAAATAAAACCGAAAGAAAAGCACAGCACCGCAGATGCTGTGTCACGGAAGCCACGATGCTGGCGGGGGCGCCGCGGCTGCGCAGTAGGGAGCGTGACGTCCTCGACTGCCTCCGGTGCGTCAGTTGCGCTTCGGACGTGATCTGTGCGCGTTGTGTGCCTCGTGCGACAGAGTGTGAAGCGACCGCGTCTACATATACGGCCTCGACATCGGAAGCAGGGTCTACATCTACGGCGGCACACCGAATACAGTACCGGCAGAAACAACTTTAATACCTGTAGAAACGTTACTAGAAAACATTTCGCCCGAGAAGTATAATGCTTTCAATATCCTACCCTTAAGCAGTCTTAAGTGTCTTCGAGGTGTTTTCTGCAGTGTCATCCAACACACGTTTAACGTAAAGATGAGATATATTCCGGTATTCTTCCTAAAGTATATTACTCTCAACAGCTAGCGTCATTGCCATTTGAGCCCATTTCTTTCCAATTTCTTTCGTCTCAAACATTTGAAGTTGTTGTAGCAATAATAAATACAATAAAGAAGTGAAATTAACCAGTAAAATAAGTTTTATTGTCATAAATATGCTGCTTCAAGTTTAGTCTTTGCGGTGTAGTAAATGCACCTCATAAATACAAATATCTGCTTCAATGTTTCAGGACCCAAACTTCTTCAGTCTGGTAAAACGTTCGGCAACCTACATAGCCCGAAGTGTATTCTTGGACGGAGACAGACTAAGTATTCTGTCACTGAACGAGGGCAGTCACATTGAGCACCCCCTTGCTGTCATTGGCCCATCGACCCGTGACAAATTCGAGAAAAGCCATCAAGTCTCTTAAACCAGGTGGCGCTCTACTGCGTCGCATGTGGGCTTAAGAGAAATCGATCAAAGTATGTTTTAGATTCTCCCTACTCAGCTCATTTATTATTGTTTTGCTAACCAACAGGTTCTTATAAATCGCAAAATGAAGCGCCTGACGGTGCTACGGTGTGTATTTTTATGGGCTCCAAATCAAATGAAATTGAGGACACCGTTGATGTTTTCCCGACTACACTGCAAGAAAACGTGATCGTGCACACGTTTGCTTTTGGATCTGAATACCACTACAGACTATCAGTGAAAACTGGTGGCAAAGTCTATTTATTCAGAGATGCCGAATATACGTCACAAATGGCGCTGGAAACAGCTTTAATGGAAGTCGTGTATTCAAATCTTCCGGAATGGGAGCAACCTCTGCTGGTAAGTGAATAACGCTATATCTAACTGTGGGGAAAGGCCCACAAAAGGTGATTTGAAACGTGTACTTAATGGGGTTTGAACGTCTGCTATGTGTAGCCTAGACTTATCGAAAACACCTGACACGTAAGCGCCCCCCCCCCCAAATAAAAAAAGGAGAAAAAGGAGACATCTGCATATAACACGTTTTAAAAATAAAGGAACACTGACTTGGTATTTATGGTCGCCAGAGCTTTTATTGGTTCATTACCTAGTAGAATCCAACTACCCAAAATATACAGTTTGTGGCTCGAACTTTTCTTTTTCGCCCGAATCCGCCGATTTGAGAACTGGCCGGTCTGAGTCGCACCTACTCTCTTCTCCGTGATCACGTGTCGTTCTCTATAATTTAGACACACACTCAATATAAGAAAAAAATTATGATAGCCATATTATGTGTCTGCTAAAAAGCTGCCAAATACGCTGATTGAGAAAAAAGTTGCGCCGAGAACCGGAAGCACTCTTTGCATTTTCTGCGCATTTCTCAACATGGCGGCGTATCCCTGGAGTCGCGGGCTGGACGGTTGAACGAAGCGGACTAAGCGACGGCGGCGAAAGACGGGCATGGGACCTCTACTTAAGAAATTTTGTTTGCGGGACCGGAAGTAAACTCTGAAGAAAGGAGCCATGGGCAGCGGGTCTGGTGTGCCAACAGACTGAACGTTTATTCGACGCTGCCGATTGCTTTTATCGTCTCGGACGATCTTGATAGATCGGCCGTGGAAAGTCTATAAAGCAAAACAAAAATGCTTCGTCAGCTTCAGGAGCCGCAGTGCAGTCGCAGCGTGTGCAGCGTCACTCGCTCCCCAACACTCCTCTACCCTTGTAGAAGAGACGTGATGGGGGCAGCTAGGTGACTCCGCGTTGATCGTCGTGGAGTTTGGGGCACTGGAGCCGGGACATCGGATGTTGGTAAGGCCTCGGGTGGGGCAGCCTCGGAAGCGGGTGCTGGGGAGGACGGCTCAGGAGCTGTGTCACCGGGATCACGACGGCGGAGCTGGTCGGCGTGGCGGCGGTGGTCCTTCACATCGTCCGGGGACTGCACTTGTACCAGGCGGGAACCACTGGTCGACTTGAGGATTCCGGGGCTCCACTTGTCGCCAGGACTGTAGTTTCGGAACCACACTGGTTGTCCAGGACGAAAAGGATTAGTTTGCCGGTTGACTGCAAGGTGTCGGTAATGGAGGCAAGGCGGCGTCCAGACGTGAACGTATATCGTAGCCGAGTAAGCGCTGAGACGGACAACGACCGTCTTTGCCAGGCGTGCGACGATACTCATGCAGGAAGGGCGCTAGTCGAGTCACCATGCTACCCTTGCTCAGCCGTTGGAGCCCTTCTTTTACCGTGCGGACAGCTCGCTCGGCGAGACCGTTTGATTGGGGGAAATAGGGAGAGTGAGGAGAGGTGTCAGCTCGCAGAATCGTTGGAACTCTGCGCTTACGAACTGGGGACCATTATCCGAAATAATAGTACGTGGTATTCCGAACTGGCTCAACACTGACCGTAACGCGGACGTGGTGGCTTCCCCTGACGAGCACTCATGCACTTGAGTGGAACGGCTTCGATCCACTTACTGTGAGAGTCTACGACAACCAACAACATGAACCCGTCTACTGGGCCGGCGAAGTCCACGTGGACTCTGGACCATTTCTCGTTTGTCTCCGGCCACGGAACAGGATCTCTTGCCGGTGGGACCGGCGCAACTTGAGCATATTTCGGGCATTGCCTGACCATACGCTCCAAATCTTGGTCAATTCCGGGGTACCATATAATTGACCGAGCTAACGCCTTCATGGCGGATGCGGCGCGGTGGCTTTCATGCAGGAAAGCAAGTACAGTCTTCCGAGCTCTTTGTGGTATCACAACTCGCGACCCCAATACACCAACCCGTGCGAGGTGGTTAGTTCGCTTCGCCTTTCCAGGTATGGCCTCAGGGTTACCTCCCCGTTATGATTCTTCGAAGGCCAGGAGCCGCTCTGAATCCATATCTGGACTTGCCTTAAGTCGTTGTCCTCATTTGTCAGCTGCTGAAGGTCCGCCGTCGAAACGAAGTTTTCATCGAGCTGCTCCATCAGAAGGACGTACTCCGGCAGCTCCTCGGTTGACGAGTCCTCTTCTGCTGGCACGGCAGCCGACTGAGAGCGTCCGCATTCAGGTTGTCGGTCCCTTTTCGATACACGAGATCGTAAGAAAAAGCTCGTAGTAACAACGACCATCGTTGTACGCGGGCGGCGGCCATTGATGGAATTGGCCGATCTGGATGAAAAAGGCCAATCAACGGCTTGTGATCGGTGACCAAAGTAAAATGGCGCCCCAGCAAGTACCGTCAAAACTTCGTCACCCCAAAACGAGAGCCAGCGCCTCCGTGTCGAGGTGAGCGTAATTCCGCTCGGCTACGGATAAGATACGTGAACGAAATCCGATTGGTCGATATTCGCTTCCGACCTTTATTGACAATACCGCCCCAATGCCGTATGGCGATGCGTTGCACTCTATCCTAAGAGGCTTGCTGGGATCAAAGTGAGCAAGGAAATTCGCGTTTTTCAAAGCTGTATTGCTTCTTTCGAAAGCCTTGTCGGTGGCGCTAGACCAGTCTCACTTCATGCTTTTCACCAGCAATGCATACAGCGGAGCTAACCGGGTCGACATGTTCGGCAGGAACTTGCTGTAATTCGTTCATGAGACCCAGATAGGACCTTAGTTCCGAAACATTATGTGGTCTAGGAGCTCGCATGACCGCTTCGAGATTCTCTTCCTTCGGATGAAGCCCTAATGCATCTATTTTGTGTCCCAGATAGTTGACCTCTTTCTGCCGGAACTTACATTTGTCTCTGTTCAGCTTGACCCCGTACTCACGCAGCCTCTGTAGCAACTTGCCGCAGCGTTGAATCTTCTTGCTTCTCGGCCACCAGCACGTCGTCCAGGTAGACCTGAACCCCTGAAGATCTTTCAAAATGAACTCGATCCTGCGCTGAAAAACGGCCGGTGCGGATGCTATTCCGAACGGTAATCTATTGTAAAAAAACAAGCCTTTGTGCGTGTTAATCACTGCCAATTGTCTCGCGTCTTCGCCAAGGCAAAGCTGATGATACGCGTATTTTCACATCCAATGTGCTGAAGACCTCACCACCACAAAGCGACGCAAATATGTCCTCGATAACGGGTAACGGGTGCTGTTCGGTATGGCATGCCGAATTTACAGTGAGCTTAAAATCCCACAGATTCTGATATCACCACCCTTCTTAACCACCGGCACTATCGGGGCAGCCCATGCAGAGTGGGGCACCGCAGACAACACAACCTCGGCCACTAATCGATCCAACTCGCTGGATACTTTATCGCGTAGCGCGTAGGGTACAGGCCTTGCTCTAGCGAACTTGGGTTGAGCGTCTGGGCGTACGATCAGACTCACCGGTGGGCCGTGCACTGTCCCAAGTCCGGGCTCGAACAAATCCCCGAATTCCTCGAGTAGCTGTTGTAGGTTCCGATCGTCCGTTGGCGTTGCAGTACCTGCGGCTGGAGCATGGGTTCTGACGGCTGAAAGACTGAAGACAGGAACTCCGCGAGCCTTCATGTCTCTAATCAGGTCCCGGCCACACAAAGAAGGGCCCGAGCAGCCAAGCACAATAAGACTGCCCTCTATCATCTTGTCTTGGTACTTCACGCGCATGTTCAACTCTCCCAACACGAGCAATGTTCACAGGAAACGCGACAACCGCACCGATGTCTTCTGAAGCTTCGGCCACGAGTTTCGGTACTTGCGATAGACGTCTTGTAGTATTGCGCTCACGGGAGACCCTGTGTCTACCAACATCTTCAGTGGCACCCCGGCCCAAACAAACTTCCGCATTACCGGTTCCACTAAACCAACCAAAGTGTCTGACCTGGCGTGGGAGCATTGGAGCGTAAACAAGCTTCCTTCCTCGTCTGATAAGCTATCGCTTCCTTCGATAACGTTCATCCCAGCTTCATGGTTTTTCTGAAGGTCGCGCCTCCGTTTCTTGCGAGTCATCTGGTCTCGACAGCATCGGGCAATGTGCCCAATCCGTCCACAGTGATGACGTGAGGCTCTCTTGAACTTGCACGATTCCGCGTCGTGCGACGAGTTCCCACAGCGTGAGCAGACGAGAGTCGTGTTCTTGCGGGAGCTTCGAACAAGTGGCGCTCGGCGATGTGGGCCTTGGGTCATCGCGTTGACATCGGACTCCGGCGTCGGCTTCATGGCCGCGATGTTTACAGTCGCGGCTTCCGCAGCGAGCGCGATGTCTTCGGCCGCTTGTAGGGTTAAGTCTATTTTAGTGAGCAACAGTTTCCTGACGTCTGCGTTTGTGATGCCGCAGACAATGCGATCACGGAGTAGACGTTCGCGAGTGTCGCCGAAGTTGCAGGTCTCTGCTAGGCGGCGAAGCGCAACGCAATATTCCTGTACGGACTCATCTGGATTCTGATCCCTTTCGAAAAACTTGAAGCTCTCGGCGATTTCGTTCAGTTTTGGTGCGTAGTAAATACCCAACTGCTCCACGACTTCGGCATACGTGAGCTTATTGACCGCTGTCGATGAACTGCATGCTTCCAAAACTTCAATTGTCTTCGTACTCAGTGCTGACACTAGCAACGCTCGTTTCTTCGCCGCGTCGGTCACCGCATTTCCCTCGAAGAACGCTTCCAAGCGCGTCAAATAGGAGGTCCACTTATCTGTACTTTCGTTGAACTGAGGAACGGCGAAGGCCATGGTGCGTGTGGTGCGGGGTGAGTTGACCGGTTTCAGGCGCTGGGTTCGGTCTTCTCGTCGCCATTGAAGTAAACTCTGAAGAAAGGAGCCATGGGCAGCGTGTCTGGTTTGCCAACAGACTGAACGTTTATTCGACGCTGCCGATTGCTTTTATCGGCTCGGACGATCTTGATAGATCGGCCGTGGAAAGTTAATAAAGAAAACAAAAATGCTTCGTCAGCCGCAGGAGCCGCAGTGCAGTCGCAGCGTGTGCAGCGTCACTCGCTCCCCAACACTAGGGAGTTTTAGTAGACCGTGTTTCCCCTCCGCTAACCCTCCGCAACGAAGGAACCGCCACTGCGCTTGCGCGCCCATGGCCTTGGCTGTAAAGTTCCGGGTAGCGGAGGGGCTTAGCGGATGGGGAAATACGGTCTACTAAAACTCGCTACTGTCTAGCTTCGAAAGGGAAGTCGTTCACTGATCAAAACAATTGGAATTTATTCCGTACGACACACCCGACCACCAAGGTGATTCGTCCAACGACGTCGCCGTGTTGTCTCACCTTCTCCTGGCAGAAGACATCGATAGTATTACGAACATGAATCTGTAAGAGCTCAAAAGAGGCGCAAACGCCCAGCACAAAGTGATTGACGTTCGCGATTTTCGTGCGACGTGCGCTTTTCTGGTCTGCTTCGCATGGCCGGTAAAAAAAGAAAGAAAAAAAAAAAAAAAGAACGCGGTCTACCTCTACATTTATTCTTCCTCCCCAGTCCAGTTTCGGTCTCGGTTCTGAGCAGTTCCGTTGTTTTTTACTTTATTAAAAATATACGTGACGCAGTAGCAAAATGTGTATTGGGTTGTTTTTTGAAACTATATTAAATCGCGTAATAAGAATGATCCTAATGAGGCCTACGTACTGAAAAAAAAAACATTTTACGCTTGGGTTCCTAAGCGTCTGCGGATTTAATATAACTAAATATGCGTGCAAATATTTTAGCATTCGTAAAGTTGTAAGTCAATTCGCTTCGTAAAGGAAACAAAAACCACGTGTTGCTCGCGTGCGAGTCACAATTATTATATGTAAATTGGGACTGTAGATCTACGATCGAATAAAACATTTTAAAGGAAGTAACAGAAACGAAAGCATTAACGTTGAACCAACTCAGATCTTCTAAAGTCTTCCGAAGCTATTTTAAAAAGCTAAAATATCATACAAAAAACAAAGAAGACACTTCAACTGCTATCCAGCAAAACAGTAGGATATAAAATCAATGCATTCTGCTAAAGGATTTCAACGAATGACGAGCCGAGAAATATGTATAAACCTAAAACCACCCTATGTGGAACTGAGGAAGTCGATTCATATTTAGCATACTGCTCAGCCCGACCTTCGATGTGAAGTCTAAGCCTAATTTCAACCTTGTCTTTGACTAAGCTTGACGTGAAATGTATTACTTGAAATTGGAGTCACGAAAGCTTTTGTTTTGCTCCGTTTTGATGGACAGAAGTTACTTTAAGGTATATACTTTTAATCGGCGGATGGCAGCGGAGCTCTGTCCAAGCGACTTGTAGTTCCCCATCTTGAACAAAGATAACCATAATAAAGTGCAGAAAATGTGTGGGTCAGGGATGAACCTTTCATCGCTTACATTATGCAAGAGCGAAAAACTGACTTGGATAACGTTCCTTTCTTACGACATTCTGAATCTCATGTATGCAAATAGGGTGAGAGAAATGAAGGCAAATACGTCTTCAGGTAGCTTTAACCACGAGAATGTCATAGGATTCCTGTAAGATGACATCTACATCACCTACCGTTCTCGCTATAGATACGGATTTCCTGGTTCTCTTAGCAACGTATGAACTACTAAGACTAAGAATACCCTTAGATATTTTCGTGTAATGTTACAAAACATTAGGAAGTGACGTTTAACCCTTTCTTTTACACAGATCATGAAAACATCAGAAACGTTTTTGAACACGCTGACTCGGACATTTATTGTTCCTATTGAACTGGGGAACAGAACATCTGTCCGCATTATAGGCAGACGAGGACAAGAGTTGAACGCTCGTCTGATTTCTGAGACTGGAATCAATTGTGCAGACTGTACGGTGATCAAGGATGACGTCACGAGCTCTTCCTTTGCCATTATTATCCCTTCACCTGCCGAGGTTTTGCTTATCTTTTTTTGAATCTAGGATTGTTGACTCAATCATAATCAGTCGCAGTGTCACTGAACGCTTGTTGTTTCAAGAAATAGTCTAAAACGGTATATGTGTCAACCATAAATCAATTTCATTGAATCCTCCTTTAAGAAAGTACATGTGTAATCCGAACATCCAGGCTACTACATAACTATATGCATATTTAGTATTTATAAAAAAATCTAATGTATTCACCATAGCCTGCTCTATACTCACAAAACCTGGCAGTTCGATGACAGATCCATGGAGTGCCCGGTCGCAGATTCGGAGCACGACGATTTGGTAGCAATGAGCATTTCTTGGGGAGCTTGTAGACAGCGCACAGCTTTTGCAGTGGCGAGGACCCGAAACATGGTTTTCAAAGCCGACGAGAAAAGAAGCGGTAGCCTGAGGAGCGCTAGAAGCACGAGCGGACATTCCATCGCTCGGGACAAGTGTGTTTCGGCGTCTAGCCGCAGCGGGGCGCCCGTTTCGTAGCTCTTGTCTGCCGCTCCACCTTTTCGCTTTCGGCGGCCGCGTCTCATAGCGATCTGCCAGGCTCTGTAAGCACAGAGGAGGCTATTGTATTACATATAGTTTCTTTTATAAGATGTGGTATTGAAGTACTACGGCATATCATGTCACTTCAGGCGGTGTAGTTTAAATTGCCGGTCATTTATCGAGCTGTGGAACTTGATCACATATGCCTTTCTTGTATCTACAATGTTTGCTATACTTCACTGTTTAATACCTATATAGTGTTTTTGTTAATGGGTTTAAATACACGTTGAGAAATTATATATATATTTTGTTTTATTTGTGTATCTATAACGTACTCACCTGTGCCTTGTTTTGTATGTACCTTTTTTATATCAACTATCTCTACAGTCAGGGCAGTGGAAGCTAACGCTGACAGCAAGTCGCCGAGAACAAGCCGCTGTAGGCATTCTCGTAAAATCTTTTCAAAAGGACGTGAATGTTCCCGCCATAAGAGCCGTCATGTATTTCGGAAGAAGGGCTGTGACTGCTGGCAACATTCCCGTAATCTACGTAAAGATTACGAAAGGAAACGACGTGGTACGACATGCTGACGTGTTTGTGTTGGTTACACAACCCGATGCTTCGTCCCAAGTCCGCATCACTCTTCGCGACGACGGTCTAGGTGAGAATGCCCATTTTCAGGATGGTTACTCCGCATATCACCAAGGAACAGTATCATGAATGCTTCTTTTCTAGTTTTCTCATTTATGCTTTCAAAGGACTGCGTATAACACGCAAGGTAGTTAAACATGTCGTGTTATAGATTAACCTCACTGTACACGGGACTCCATCTCACTTCAAAAAAGATGTAGCACTAAATTGAAACATGGAGAGCCAAAGACAGCTTAAGAGATGTACGGCCGTGGTGAATCATGAGCATCTGATTATTCATCCACAGTTAATGAGATGGCGCCATTAGACGATATGAACGCTTAAGACAAAATTAGGAAGCGAGAAGCTTCGAGATAAGCCACGCCCACCGAGGTTCAAAAACTCGGCGGCTGTGAAGGCCCTCTTGCTGAAATAGTGAGGGTGAGGGAGAAGTAGGAAAGGGCTGCCGCGTGCGCTCCTCCCTACTTGGTTGTTTTGTGGACACTGGATCCTGGAAAATCGCGCAAAGCTCCCCCTCCACCCCTCCTTTTCTTATGGTCACCATTTCAATTCATAGAATTAGCAGTTTCTGCTGGAGTCTCCCATTCTTGGGGAGCCGATCAAAGTTTCCGGTGACAAGATGCTTTCGAACGACAGTTTCTTTTTGTGTGTGTATCGAAATTTTCTTATTCTCGCACCGTTAAAGCAAGCACGGATATTTGCATTGACATCACTTGCAGCGTTCGTGCTTGAAGGCATATAAAAAATACTTTCCTTGTCTTGTAATGCGCAAATAGAACACTATAATTGTAACATATCCATGAAGACTAGCATGATTCGCACGTTGATTGCACACCGAGTTCCAATGAAGGATATAATGGCGATGAAGGCTTTTAAGGCGATAACGCTCCAATGCGGTCTTGGTGCGACTGGTTTGGAACCACCCTTTCTAAGGTTTGAATAGGGGGAAAAGGTGATTACCATGGCAACGAAGACTGATCAGCCAATTGCCTTGCAAGATTTTTGTCTTTTAATTTAGTATCTCCTTGTGTCCAGCTAGAAGGTAGGAAAGGCAATTTGTGCTACTTTCCCTTGATCCAGTGAGATTGGGGTAGACGGGAGAAAGATCCGGATGGTGGCCACGAATCTGTAATTCATCCAACCCCTTCACATTTGCACGTCGTTCGCAGATAAAACAATGTCAGCTTCCACCCCAACCCTGCGCGGCCAGAGAATACGACAAACTCCAGAAGTCGATGCAGTATTCAGAGTTGCCTTGCCCACCAATATATTGAAATATTGTCTATAGCACAATTAATACAGGTGGTTGGCCCGAGCGGCATGAAATATTCTACAGCAGTTAAAAGGCGCATGTTGCTAATTCAGTATTGACATCTCGATAATGACACTGAAGTTTTCCCTAGTGAAAAAGCCACTTGTATGAGAATTGTTTTCTGTTTAATAAACACAGATGAATCATACAAGATATATATGAACACAAAAGTGCTATATAATATCAATAAGAACATATAAGAACCACATAAGAAACTTACAAGGAACTTCTCACAAGTTTTTTTATAGTTTTTATATGTCAATATATATCTTATATTGTTCATATATTGTGCTTATATGGTTCTCGTATGTCCTTATAGATATTGTATGATCCATACGTGTTTATTGGAGACAGCACTTTCTCATACAAATTAGATTTCTAAGTAGGGTTGTAAATTATGTATACATGTTTCATCGGATGTTCACTCACACTTTACGCCACTTTTTTCACTTACGAGTCGTATGATAAGATTGAACAATATACGTGATTGTTTTAACTTACTTTTTAGAAGATTTTCTCGCGAGAGAAACGCCATTACTCGCTTTTATGCACGTGGTACATACATCTTTTGAACATGACTATTCATTCACGCACCACAGTTAATAAAGATATTTATTTACGATAAAATATTTTAGCTCAGCATAAAAAAGAGTAATCGTAGATTGAAAAGCGCCCAGAAGAAAAAAAAGACAGAACAAGAATTGGACGAAAATTTGTTGAAACGATTGGGCTCAAATGTTCATTAAAGCGTGATCATATATTTGTTCTTCTGCAGGGTTAGACGTCCAAAGGAGCGACGGAGTTTACACAGCTTTATTCATGAGTAACAGGACACGTGGGTTGTATGAAGTTCATGCTGATATAAGAATTGTTAAAGAAGTGGCCCCTGGGACAAGCCCTGGAGGAAAAGTCCAATTTGGGGGTCAGTGCAAAGTAAGTTGGAGCTTAATCCCAGCAAAAATAAAGCATTCGTGACCAATGAGTGTCTCCCATCTTTATATTGGAGTAGAGGCTCCACTTCGACTGGCTATTTTGTGCTGCAAGAGACAATGCAAACTGTGCTACATGAATTTATTTGAATGCAGCTATAAGCTGAAAGAGTGAAGGAAGCTACGCGCTTGTTTAGCCACTCAACCATCGGTCCCGTAAAAGCGTGATTACATTAGGGAGTTTTCGTCGATCTCGTTTCCCCCTCCGCTAAGCACTCTACAACGAAGGAACCGCTACCGCGCCTGCGCGCCGTCTGCCATGACTCTAGAGTTCCGGGTATCGTCGCGGATTGCGGGGAGCGTAGCGGGACGGCGATAACGATCTACGAAAACTCTCGAATGTCTAAGCATAATTGCGCTCAGAGGGCGGAGTCAGGCGGAAGGGTAGGGGATTGTTTTGCCGGGCAAGGTGGTATCTTCCACCGAGCTGTCAGCGCAGAACGAAGCGTAGTTTAGAATGTATTTCAGGGAACGCAAATACTATAGCTCACAGCCTCTGCAATAGTTCTTGCTGCGCGAGTGCTGGAGCAGATGAGGTACAGTCGCAGACGATATAAACGGGGCGACCTGTTCACATACAATGTGCAAAGTCAAGTGCAAAGAACTAAAAGCGATAGCTGCAGCACGTTCGCACAACGCGGGAGAAATCGTGTAAACTTACCTGAGCTACGTGAGAACGGTACGTGACTATCCCATTTTTTCCGCATTGGCCGAACCGCTTCAGCTATCGCTTTTACTTCTTCACACATTCACAGTATAACATGCGCCGACTCAAGCGAGCTATAAGGAATCCCGCTTTGGCAGTATTCAGTTTCCACAGGTAATGTCGGAGGGTTTTAGAAACTTCCACCACGTTCGATTTCACTATAACATCATTACTGGTAGAACCCAACTCGAAACGTAAATTATGTTCTGCCAAAAGTCGTCCCCTTACACCCGCCTTCCCCGTAGAGTTTCGCCTCGTTTCTCTGCATGGGCTCACTTTCCGCTCATCGCCGAATGTCAACATCACCAGCACCGCTCAACAACGCCGGGAAAACCAGTACTTGACGCTGAGGCTCTTATCCCTTTCCTCTTCGCGCTTCGCGGACAAAATTGACACCGGACTTCTCTCTCCTCATGTATGAGGAGAGAGTTTTTTCTCACCTCTGCTCTGACGACAGACAACAAGCGCCAAACCAAAAATCTCTGCAAGGTGTCACCGGTAAAGTCATCGCTCCAAAAAGCCCAGGCGAGCGCTTGGCTCCGAAGACTTGCAGTGCTAATTACCAGAAGAGATCTGAGTGATCATGAAGGCTAGTGTTTCAATGAGCGGCATTTGAGCGGTTTTTGATTGTTGTCTTTACTGACCACTTCGTCGGCAAGCGTTTAATAAGTCAGTACTTGTTGTGGAAGTGCTCAGTGAAATAAAAAAACGCTAATCGTCATTGGGTGAAAGGGTGAATTTTATATACGGGTGATCGGAATTAAAGGCGGCGATGAATTTCAATAGTTTTTCCTCAGTACAAGTCCAAATCTTAAATTTATCGTCGATATAGCGTTTGTAAAACAACGGTCGAATAGGGCGTTTGGAGAGAAATTTGGTTTCCAGTTGTGCCATGAATATGTTCGCTTAATTGGGAGCCATTTTAGTCCCCGTGGCGATTGCATTGGTCTGTAGATAGTGCTTGTTCTCAAGTTCAAAGTGGTTGTATTCAAAGACCAGTTTAATAAGTGTCCAAATGACATCTCCGTATATGTCAAGTTTGTGGTTAGTCCGTTCAAACGCTTCAACCACTGCGGCGATACTATTTTTGTGAGATATTTTTGTATAGAGCGAAGCCACATCAAGAGAAACGAGGAAGGAATTGTCGAGAATGTCCAATAACGCGATTTCCTGCAGAAAGTGGTTATTAACTTTGACGAACGAGGGCTATGTCGGAGGAACGTTGTTGATTAAGGTATCAGCGAGACTTGAGATAGGTTCAATAACTGTACCGATTCCTGACACTATGGGTCTTCCTGTGTTGCTGACCTTGTGTATCATATGAAGCAAATAGAAACGGCGAGGTTTGGTCTTACTGCGTCTTACTACGTTAGGGACTTCTTTTGTAATTTTGCTGCTTCCATTTAGATTAGTATTGTTTTCAAAATGTCCGACTGAAACATTTGAGTAGGATCAGCTGCCAATTCATGGTAAAATGATTCGTCATTTAACTGCCTGAATCCTTCGTCGAGGTAATCTTGTTTGTTCAAGACAACTATTGTGCCGCCTTTGTCTGCAGGTTTGTAAACTAGATCGTGTCTGGAGCTTAGTCCTTTTAAGCACTCTTTTTCTGATCGGGAAGGGTTGGTTCCTGATTGGCCTTTGTTCAGTATCGTGTGTGGTCTCCAAAGAGGAAATAATCGAAAATACGCAGATGAATGAACCGTGCCTAATGGAATGAATCAAAGTTTTACAATACCCCTGAAAGTCACAAATAAACGGCAGAGCCAGAATTTGAACTCTGGGCCTTCCACTGTCCGGGCGGGTGTGTTCGGACAGTGGGAGGCCTAGATTTTGTTAAACTTTGATGCATTCGACCATATATGGTTCATCCACTTTCGATTATATATATATAGACTTAAACCCCAGGGAAATTTAGGAGAGTACCGTAAATAAGCATATGCCTAAAAAGTAAAAATAGTGAAGCCGAAAGTTGCTGAATAAAATGTCGTAAACAATTGCAGATGCGGACAACAAGAGTGCTCATCCCGCACCTGTGAATTATAAACAACAGGGAAGTTCGTCCCAGTACACGACGACAGACCTCAAAACAATTCCTACGTATGACTGGGATGTAAGTATATTCAACCGTCATCCAATAGTAGCTCACTACCTTTCAATAGCACCTGACAGCTTTAAAAGCGCAGGGCAAGTCTTGTTAGTCATATCACTTATCCGCTGTCAATGACATTACATCATTAAATCCAATAAGAACGCACAGTAATGACTGGCTAAGTAAATAGCACGAACATAATAGGCCGTACCTTGCGTCCCTTAAATTGCCAGCGATTCTAAAGTTGGTGACAGCATAGGGAACGCTGGGTGTAGCACAGTCTGAAGTATTTCATAAACATTCCGCTGATGATCCCTGCTATACATAGATAGCTTCAAATTCGAGCAGGTACATACCGATGCCCATTCAACCGTATCGGTAACCTGTTCAATTCTTCGCTTAGCGGTATAAATGTACTGTGTAACCGGTTTGGTCAAACGGCTCACCGGTTTAACCAAAGTTTTCTAACGTTTAATTAAACCGCTCATTTTTTTTCGTACACTGTTACAAAAAATTAATCTACACACTAAACATTTCCACACCTATATATATATATATCTGTAAAAGGGTGTATTTTGAAAGGAACAACCTTGCTCCGCCCTTCTTACACCCGCTTCACACGCTTCTTGAGAATTTATATGTCTAACAAGGGTGTAATGGCCATATACATCCTTCCTGCACCTTTCCTAAACCCTGCAGTAGCGAAATTATGTAAAAATGGTGTAGGTCTTCATGATTACACCTTTCACGCAGACCGTCTAAAAACGGTGTAATACCGACACTAACGAATACACTCATGATTTCTAATTCATCTTTCTATATCATGATAGCCAAGGTTATCATGATTGTCTCTGATTGATACCTATAGATTATATTACGTATAGATTATATTCCTTGGGTGTGCTCAGGGTTCAAGGATTGTAGCAATTAATCCTTTAGCAGCAAGCAACAAACCCTTCACAGCAGCGTCGTCATGGCAAATGTGCGCATGAAACCGCGCTCATCAGCCCAAGGCGTAGTTCACACTGCCGCCTCAACCCTGTGTCGTCACTGCCATGGGCGGCACTCCTAACATGAAGAAATCTTCACATATTGGGCAGCCTTTCTGCCCAACAACAAGTATGTCTCCCACGGCAGCACATGATATTGCGCCGATATTAAAGTCAAATCGGAAAGGTTGTGCCTGTACGATTTTGATCCAGACCGATATCTGGGAAGAATCGGGTGGGGTCGCGCCGATTCCACCCTGACAAAGGGCGCCGCTTATCGTTGAGTGCGGGGAGTGCCATGTATGAATTGGCTATGCCGGTCAGGTATTCGGATTGCTTGACCAACTCAAAACGAAGGTTGAAAAAATCAGCAGAACCCATCCTTTGGGAAGGATTATCTACGTTAATGCGAATAGCATCAAACGGTGCGGAGTTATGCGCGTTCGTCAGGTGGCCGGCACACTCTAGATACGCCAGCCCACTCTTGAGGCGATTCTAAATTTGTTGACACTTTCACAGCCCCTGCGCACGATCTCCGCAGCCCAGCACGTGCGTTTGTGTCACTTAGGAAGGCGAGCAAAGCACGCGCCATACGCACAAACACTCAAAATGGTACCGATCAGACTTTCTGGCGTCTCAGCTAGTCTCAACCAACGGTACTCTAAACGGTTGTTTATATCTTTACCATAGGACGCGCTTTACAGCGCTGTCACAGCTACCGGTGCGCGCGCGTTCCATGCACGAGGGCTCATTCCGCTCTCGTGAGGCTGAGCACAGCCGCTACATCACCCTCTCCCGAGCGCGGGAGAGGGTGCATGGGATGCGCGCGCACCGGTAGCTGTGACAGCGCTGTAACGCGCGCGATGGTAAAGATATAAACAACCGTTTAGAGTGCGTTGAATGACTGCCTTCATAGCTCTGTGGTTAGCGCGTCTGCCTGCTGATCAAAGGGTCAACGGTTCGAATCCCAGCCGGCGCCGGTCTTTTTTATTTATTTATCGACCCGCGGCGTAAGAGGTTAGATAGCCAGATAGATACATAGATAGACGAAAAGTGCGTGAAGTATCTAAAGAATGCTATTCGCATTAAAAAAAAGGGGGGGGAGCAAACGAAATCTGCTTACTTTTAGCCTGAAAAGGACAGACAAAGCAAGCAGAGGGAGCTTAGAAGTATTGTCTATCTCCCTTCGACCTCGTCGTGTTGTTAAGCCTCCCCACCTTTTTTTGTGTCTTCGTGTGGCCGTGAGCGAGCGGGACATCCGCTTTGAGCAAATCAGAGGGTTCAGAGCGAAACACGTGACCGCTCTCCGTAGGACAAAAACGCTTGGACGAAATTCGGGCACGTGACTCGCTCTGACGCGCTGATGGGCTCATCTGGGGCCGTCGTCTTTGCCGTATGCCAGGTTGTACCGATGGATAGGAGGCCACGTAGGTCCGCGGTTTCCGAAATGCGCTCTTCAGTGTTCTGCTTTTCGAGCGTTGCAATTGCCGGCCATAGTTTTCCGTCGTGAACGGCCGGAATCTATCATACCAAGTTTTCGCTAATGGCCGCTCTCTTCGTCGGAGTCAATGAAAATATTGTGCTGTGTTTGTTGGACGCGCTTCGACAAAGAACTGCTCATCGGCGACAGCGAGACTTTTCTTGAATGTGGATGATCTTCTGCTTTATCGCCTTTGTGTTTGAGTTACTTCTGTGCCACCCCAGTTAGATTATACATCTATCACGTATTACAAGATACCAGCTGTTTAATGGTGAGTGCACGGCAAGCATACTTCTGATAGTAGTCCTGCTGCCGTCTGAATATAACGTTTTTAGTATATTGTTTTGATACCTTCAATACCCACGATAACGATACAATGTATGCGCAAAGCCGGCGGCGGAGTGTCGGCTATAGTTATAGGAGTCATCGGAACGATCTATTAAAACTGTCTAATCTCCACAGATCCTTCGTGTTTGATTTATTTACTTTGTTTGTTATTAAAACCGTGTAATCCTCTTTAATAAAGAACAAGCTCTGTGTTAGGGTCGTGGTTTAATAAATTTCTGTTAGAGATCGAAAACAATTCCGTTTGTCCATGTATGCGCCCTCAAGGCCATATCTGCAATTAATGTGCCAGGGAATACCGCCGATAGTTCGGATACAAAGCGAGCGCATAGGCGACATCTGGCCGATACCTGGCCGACAGTCCGACCTGGGCAGTACTCGCACAATATCTCGCCGATACTAGGCCGGTGGCGAAACGACTGTACTCCAATACCTGTCTGATGACATGATGTAATGCAAAACCGCACATTTGGCCGATATTGTAGCCGGTTTCCGGTTGGCATTGCCAAACCACTGGCCAAATATCGCCGTGCTGCTCCGGCGACTCGTTTGCATAATTTATTTCTTCAGTCATTTCATTGGCTCTCGGGCCGCCGTGTACAACCCGAAAAAAAGCTTTACTGTCGTAATTACACCTTTACGAGGAGAGAGACTGAAATTCTACACTTTTATGAAAAGGTCCGCAGTATCACACCTTTCATTAAAGGTGTCAGAAAAATCCCACCTGTTTTTGAAGTTGTGAGGATTGCACCTTTTCTATAAGGCGTATCACTATACCTATTAAGGTGTTAGTTATGGGACGGCACATTTACACCAATAAAGATGTGAAAATGTTGAGTGTGTACAAAGAAAACACGAATAGAACATGTCCCGTTTTTCGGTGTTACATCCAATGTACCGTTTTCGTTCCCAAAGAGAGTACCGAAGAAACGCAAATGAGCTATTTAGGGAATGCGCGTCAATTTCCATACATGACTATTAAAGAGGATCTTCACAGAAGAGCCTCCATGTGCTTGTTACAAATTCGCCTCACAATGAACGTGTCTGAAGAAGCAAAAAATAAAAAAGGTTAATTTGTATCGAACAACATAACTTCGCGCAAGTACACCCCTAAGCGAACCGCACCACGCAGTGCGCAGTGGGCGGAGGACGACAGGCCCAACATTCCGCCACTCAAGCGAATCAAATCAGCTACAGCGGAGCCCGCTGGAAAACGCATTGAGCACGGCGTGTTCCGGTTTCAGGTCTTCAACCACTGTTTTCCAAACGTACGTATACATTCAATCCACCATTTATACGAAACCGCACTGTGAATGTGCACCTGTCCTGCAGAGCGAGCGCCAGAACACTCGCTCAGCAGAACAACAGCCGCAATTGGGCTTCGATAGAATTACTCCTCCTTCAATTTTCATTATCACTAACACCTGTATCTGGGACACTACCCGATACAGAAAGTTGGGTGGTTACTCTAGTGGGTTTTTCAGGGACTCCGCCCCAATTTTGTCTTCAGAGCTCTGTCTGGGGCTTTGACGCCCCACCAACCACGCCGGACGCCGAGCTAAGCCAAAATGGAGTGGCCCAGAACGCACGGGTGGTGGAATAGGCAAGACATTTTCGGGTTGGGGGCGGGAGGGTTAAGAGGGGAGTGGTGGGCTGAGTTGGTTGGGATGTCCATGACTCGGGGTACGGGTGTGGGGGGGGGGGGGGGCGGAGTCAAGATGCATCTGTATGTTATAGGCAGGCCAGTGGTTCTGAACCACTGGTGTTTCGCGGACCCCCTGTGGATCGCCGGAGATGACGAAGGACCCCGTTCGATAGTGAGGGGAAGGGAAAGGTGTAGGATAATTACAAAAATGATTTAATAAATGGATATAGCTACTATAGCTATATGTCATTGGCTAGCTAATGTAGCTATATAGTACACTTCTCTTATCGATCACACACAGTGAAGAAACTCATCCATAAATCGCAACGCTTCTTCTCAATCTGAAAAAAAAAATACGCCGTTTATTGCCGGGCTTGATGGTGAGGCAGGGCTTGGCGGACACCTAGAATGCTTTCGACGACCCTAAAGGAACCGCGAGCCCTCATTTGGGAACCACTGCTGTAGGCTTATTTCTTTCGGCCAGCTGGCGCGAGCGCGACCATACAAGTGCGTCCCCCTCTTTAGCGTCACTTAATACACGAGATAAATTCTAATACAAGCATCCGTCAGCGTCTGGTTAAGCGCGCTAACAAAGTGCCTGAAAAGAAAAAGTTAAATCAACAAACAAGATATGTACCAGTCGTGAATTCAGCGTTCTATGAAATCGCTAACATTGCGTTCCTTTCAGTTGCTTTGTGTATATTTTTATAGCGTCCGTGAGCACCTTAGTCGATCATAATAACACGCAAACAAAACGCGACCAACAATTGTTGTATTCTTCTTGCCCGGGGCGCTGTGAAATGCTTGAAAACACCACGTCTACGAGAGCGCAAGTTCGTCTGGTTCTTTTGAAAAGGTTGTGGTGACGTCAGAACGCTGACTTCTGATTGGCTCTGATTGAAGGACAGTAAATAGACCTCAAGGCAAGCTGCCTTGAGGTCTACCCACTGTCGCTTTAATCAGAGCCAATCAGAGCTCGGCGTTCTGGCGTCACCACAACCCCCTCCCCCTAAAATAGAAAATAAAAATGCAAATAAAAAAGCAGACGAACTTGCGCTTCGCAAAAGGGCGGCTGGATTTTTTTTTTTTTTGGGGGGGGGGGTGGGAGAGAGAGGGGGAGGAAGTTAAGTCCCATAAGCCTTTCTCCTGGCTGCACCACTGCACAGGGGGCTCGGCATGGTCCTCGGTCATCTCGAAGACACCCGAACCCCTTTTCGGCCTATCAATGTGCTTCAACCCAAGAGACAACCCAGTGGCTACTGACACCAGGTCACCAGCACTCTCAACCATGGCTCAATGTACGCACCGGATGTATTGACGTCCTTTCTGCGTAAATTCAAGGGCACGACAACCCCGGTTTGCAATCAGCTCGTCGAACGAAGTTTTATCGAATGATCGTTTAGTCGACTTTCGACGTCTGGAACCGCGAAAAGCGCAAGCATACGACGAAGGTATAATTTTGGAATATGAGAAAGCTATCATGAAACATGCATATTCATTTAAATTTCAGTCATGATCGACTTGTATGTACCTCAGGCCTCTGAAACAGTTTTGACAAATCAGCAGCAGTCTTTGTTAGTTCACAAATGTAAGCGGATTAAATTGAGTGACTCTTCGACTAAAATGAATGGTGTTGAAATTAAGTTGGTGCTAACTTGGATTAAATTAATTTGCACTTGAATTGAATTGATAACCATTTGGAATAAATTAGAGTACAGCTGGATTAAATTCTGGGATGCTTGGATTAATAAAGCTGGCACTTGGATTATCAGCGGGAAAATCGTTAAAATATTCAAAGGGGCAAACCAACACAAAACAGAAAAGCCTAAAATGAAACCTGCAATTATTCCGCACTCGCAAGTCAGGTCCCATAATTTAAAGAAAGCTTCACAGCGTTTAAAATTTCCGGTGGTATTCTCAGCCCCCGATAAAATGGTACGTCTGTGGTGGAGAATCGACAGTCCCCAGCCAATTAAAGAGCAGTGCAGCATAAAGCATCGGACCAAGTACGCTGAGTGTACCATGGGAGTGGTGTGTGAGATACCGCTCACTTGGGTTTCCGCGTACAGTGCATTGGTCAGACAGGCAGGTGGGACTGTGACCGTGCACGCGAACGTGCGGCAGCCGTAAAAGCAAGCCCTTCGGGTAATTTCGCCAGCCATTGTAGTCGTTGCCCATGCTCACCAATTCTGCATGATGTTGAGGTTCTAGCAAAATATGAAGAAAAAGTGTGCCGAGAAGCTCACGAGGGCATTCGAGATTAGGGCAAAACTAAATGAGTGTGTCGGCGAGCCCCCCCCCCCCCCCCCCTCTTACCCTTTTAGGGAAAGAAGTTTGATTTCATCGAGGAATTTAATCGATTGTTGTGACGAATAAGTGTTCTACAACGGCTTATATATTAGGTTTTTCTTAAAACTTCAGTTGCGAGTGCGCCGTTGTGTTGTTTCCACTCTTTTGTCCCTGTCGTTTTTTGGCGCTTTTATATATTTGGAAAACCTAGAATCGAAATTCTGTACGACTGTAAATACCAAGACCTCGTGCCTGGAAACGCTCTTTCGCGCGCTCTTGTTCAAAACAAATAAATCAAAACGTCGCAAGTAAAATGGTTCTTGTCACGACATTTCTTTTGGTGTGCCTAGTGCTTGGAATTATTAATTAACAGTTATTTGACAGCTTGGGTAATTTAAATCTGCCATGCGATGAAAGCTAATGAGTGGCTTCAGAGGAGTGAAAAGCGAGAAAGGCATTTTATAATATTGCAATAGGACCATTGTTAATCTTATCCTATATTATATGCAGTGCAACGAATTAGAATGGAATATAAGCTTCTAGTACAAAGCTTTTTGTTTTATCAACTGCTCAAAATGAACTTTTGGTTTCTATAAAGGTGGTTCAAAATGAATTCATCCAATCACCTCACTGATATTTTAATCCTAAAATATTGATAAAATAGACCATAACGGTAGGATTTCGTGCCAGAAAATCATATCTAAAACAAGATAACGCTGATTTGTGAGCTTCATTTCAGCTTAAACCAAAAACATGATTGTTATAAAAGCTCGAACTACTACAATTTATGGTATGCACTCGAACCGTCTGACTCAAAGTGGTGTTTGATTTCTGGGGTATATTGTTCACAATGCATATGCTATGTCGCTACTGACTGGGCCTTACATAATTTATTTGATGTTCTATTTAGGGTGGTTTTCGACATTGGGGGTTCCCGTCAGCTAGATTCGCAGCGGGTGTAACAGACTAAACCAGAGGAATATATTTCCAATGCTTTTAGATGTGCTGAATACAAATATAAATAATGAAAAAGCTTATAAGTTTGTCTAGGTCTGAGGAGTGACTAAAGAATCAAAGGTTCAAAGAGGTTATTAGTTGTCCCTCAAGTAAACCAATCTCACATTTTAACATAAAATTTCTTGTAGGTGACTCGTGGGCGTGAACCCGGAAGGGGGAATCTGGCGGTGTTTACGGAAGGTGACTCTGGCGCACCAGGTGGTTTAAGGTTTCCTTCAAGAGCTTTCGAATTTCAAGAAGTGGCAAGAGTGTTTAGCACTTTAGTTCGTCGCAAATAAGTGTGATGGCGTCTCTACTAAAAAGAGGAAAAGAAGAAGAAAAGGAATGTTTAAAGGTCACGAAGACGAAGGCGAAACGAAAAATGCGAGAGAGAGAGAGGTCTGGAAATCGAAAGGAAGCAAGCGCGGCTCCGGCGACAAGGCGAAGGACTGGCCTTGCGAAGCAGATTCGGCCCTCACCCCTCAACCCAACGTCACTGGCGAGCTTCAGCAAAAAAGCGTCTGGACGGCAACCGACGGTGACCTGACTCAACCTTTGCAAAACCCTTCATCGGCAAGTGTAACTGTGCTAACGAAAATTACTTTTTCTTTTATTTCTTTTCTATTAAGTTACTCTTTCTTTGATGATTGCACCAATCTAAAACCAGAAAAGCGCAAATACAACTTTTACGCAGAACCCACATGAATGTATCGGTCACACGTCTTGGATCCTTAGAAAGAACCTGGCAATTAGAAATGCAGGATAGGCTCCTTCCACGAAGACCTCCCACTCTTTCCACTTCAAAAGAACGAACGCTGAAAGTGAGGCAAGTGGAAAGGAGGATACCACTAATCATGGTGATCAAAGAGTTTTTGGGGAAGCGCCTTGAGCCCCATTTCTTAACCATCTACAGTGTATAGAGAAGTGTTTAAAATCCTAGCCCCCAGCAACAAAAACGAGAAAGAACAGTCTCAAACGCCGGCCCCTGAGAAGGGAGGAGCTGCGCATAAAACAAGATTTTTGCTTTCTACAGCACTCTTGGCATCGGTGATGGTCTTGGAGTTTGGGTGACTATGCGTTTCTGATGTTTTTGCACTACGATATGTGCGAAGGCTTTTTAAAAAAGACAGAGTCCTGCAAAAAGCGCAGCCCCCCCTACTGTGTCTTGGCGTAAGCTGTAACAAACATGGCGGCGCCCATGAACATATCAGGCACTGGTCTATAGGTTAGATTTTTTTCATTTATCTATTGAATTTTTTATCAACACTACTTATCCCCATATGGAGATTTTAGTATTGAGCCAAGAGGCTTTCTTTGTTCTATTCTTTATGACAGATATTTTCAGAATTTGTATTCCAAGGTTATTTTTAAGTTGCAAACAGATCATTATATCTAGTCCATTGATAATATTCATATTAGAAATAAATGTGAAAGATTTTGAGGCAATAAACACCTGGCTTTTTTCACAGTGCGTTCACTGCAATGTTTTCATACAGTCAAGAGATAAGAATGTATATTTCACCTTTCTTCGAATTTTCATGCATTTAGAAGTAAATTTTCCCCTTGCTACATTCTCATATTACAGGCAACTGCCGAAGTTTCTTGCACAAAATATGCGGCGTCCCCATCAAGAGGAACTTCGGCCTCACCAGCTATGTACATGTATTGTACATACACTAAAACCACAATGTGTTGGAATTGACTCCGTAAGTGTGACGTCATGGGTTCGAAACCAACCGTTGCTAGGGTGGATTGTTGTGGACAAATACGTGTGGTAAGTTTCGCCACGAAAACCCGACCGTTCAAAAATTAGGAGTAGGATTTAAACTTTTAAAAATCCCAGATATAGAAAGCTTGAATGTCATATATGTTTTGACAGAAGTGCGCCGGTAATCGCTTCTTTCTCAAATATTTATGAATGCAACTTCCGGTCCTCAATACGCCTGCAGCAGACGACGAATGCAAGAAGTTTCCCAGGCAGCACACCACTGTTGGACCCCCGTTGGACCAATGTTGGCAAAAAATGGTTCCAATATTGGTCTGACGTTGGCATTTTCGAAAACGCCACCCGATCCAATGGTGGTCCAACATTGGTGCCAATGTTGGACCACTGGTTTGCCAACGTTCTAGCCCACGTTGGACCAACGTGGTTTGCGCTTTTTTATCCAATATTGGCATAGAGGTTTCACCGTTGGCTGAACCAACATTGGCATCCAGCGCCTTACACACTGGCTCTTCCAATATTGGCTATTCCCATATTGGCATCCAGTTTAATACACTGGCTATTTTTTGCATCCATTGTCTATGACATTATTGGATGCCATTTTTCAGTCAGTGTTCTAACCAGTGTCACAAAAAGAGTGCAGAGAACCAAGCAAGTTCCTTGCCCTTTTTCCTCAAGCACAGTTTTCTTTCTGATACTAAAATCTAATAAATGCAGCAATTTTACCACATTTGGACACTTTAGAAATCAATAAAGCATGCAAATGAATTGTTCATAACGTTTGATAGTTCATAATTTATTTAAATCGAATAAAAAGATTTAAAAAAAATTGTGCACACTCGGCGGCACGCTCGGTAGTGGACAGGGCAGACTCGACAGGGCAGACTAGGCAGACTCGGCGGCACGCTCGGTAGTGGACAGGGCAGAGGGCTGGGTGAAGAGCTGGGCAAAGGGCTGGGCAAAGGGATTCCACGCAGGGGCCTGGCCACAGGATTCTGAAAGAGACAGAAGCGGTGGTTCGGATTCAGGTGAAGGGTTTCAGAGGCTCTCAGTTCTCTCTTACGCTTGTCAATAATGAAAATCAAAATAAAACATAGCTTCATTATTAATCGCCGCCTTTTAATTAACCATTCGATTAATCGGCTCGGTTGCTCTGCAAGTATAAAATCTCGGAAAGGCCTACCGACTTTTTTTTGTTTACTTTTCCATATTATCAACTTTCTTTTCCAGTGAATTATTTTTCGTTATTTTGTATGTAAAAAACTTAGTACTGCCTTCTAAAATAAATAGATGCGCAGGTAATACACCGGGGCCGGCTTGGTGGAATCAGTGTCTCAGCTTAGACTGGGTGAAGGAAAGCACTGTAAAGAATGGGACGCGCGAGCGTCATGAGTCGATGTTTGAGTCCCGTTCAGCTCGTACGCTGGCTTTGACAGTGCTTTCTTTTCCCCCGTCTCAGCTGAGACGCTGTTTCTAGAAAGACGGCCCAGGCGTTTACTATTGTTTTGTTCGTCCGACTTGTCCTTACTCAGAGCTTGATCGATCTAGATTAAAATATTGATAGTGGTTTAAAAAATTAATCAAATAGTACGAAGGTTATTTCATAAATTGCTTAACTCTACTCGTGCAACATCATGGCGTCCCTCAACCTTTCATCTAGCTTTAAGAAGTCTTAAGAATTATAATCTCGTCATTTAAGTTCACACCAATATTTCTACGTTAATTTGAAAAAAAAAAAACGTTTTTAAGATTTACGATATTTGCGGAACGGAAATATGTAGTTATTGTTGTACCCATATTGCCTCCATAATATTTACAATTTATAAATGCAACCGCTGGCCTCCCTCTTCAGCTCACCAGTGTCAAACGCACTACTAAATTAACAATTCAATAAATACCCCGGTACACGTAACAACATGACTGTTGAACAGAGCTTGATGCTTGAATCAATCAAGAGTTTAAAATAAATCGCGCAGATAAAATAGCTTGTCGTGTAGAGACAATTACTGGCAATTACACTCGCAGAGCGCGGTGACATAACTGACACTCCACTCGCACCCAACAACCCAAACCTTGGCAAATAAGGACTACACAACGCTGTGGTATTCGGCTTGGAAATACCGGGAGGACTTTTTACTACAGCACACATCTACCGCTAAGAAGACAGCCATATTTTAACAAAAAATAAATAAATAAAAATGACGTCGAACACAAAAATAACCAATCAGAACGTCTCTCACGGTCTATTAGAATAAAAAGCACTTGCAAATAGCGCTGTACAGGGCCTTTCGGGCCGATCGCTCTGGATTACACGTTGAACTCGTCGGAGATTCCTGGCACAGAGTTCGACACGGTTCAAACTCATCGGATAGGGACAAAACGTACATTGCGTAGCAAGAATACCTATCCCCAATGGTCAGGAGAACTTCTCCTTGTCACTCACATGGAAGAGAAGGCGGTCAGTTGTGTCTTCGGTCCGTCGAAGCTAGTGGTCACATGTATGCCCACAACAAAGGAAGATCACCGGTGTGTAGGCGCTGCCGAAAGAATATCCATGGTCTTGGCAATCCGCATGTTGAAGATCGCACTTGGCACTAAGACGAATTGCGCTGCTGGTGATCGGAACTCTAGAACTAGATTTACCACATTTACCGCAGAAGCGAAATCCACAGCAGGCCCGCAGGCCGTATCACCCGCGAAGCTAGGTCCGGTCTTCGCAGGCATTCGGGGTTCCGGGTTTGTAAACGGCTAATGCGTCATCCGTCAAACCACGTGATCACGCTTCTGCCGTTACCCGCGCACAAAGAGCGGATTCAAGCGATAAAAAGTATACGCCTCATTGGTCCGTCGAGTCCGCACCGTCTAGAACGTCTTCAGCTTAGGGAGAGGGAGAAAATGAGAGAAGGAGTAGAAAGAAAGCAGCCCAGAACGGGGAGTGCGCTTACAAAGGCTAATCTTCAGGCCCATCTCAACAATGAACCCAACCAGAGGATTAGTCACTTGTACCCAAGGTTGATAGTGCAGTGGATGTTATGCGTGGCCTCGGGCTTTTAGTCAGGTTCCGTGCTCTGCCTTATCACTAGCTTCGAGACTGTAGTCACGTGACCCTAACCGGAGACAGAATTGGCCTAAAACACGCATAGCGTCTACCCTGCTGCCAATACCGATTGAACAGGACAGCTCTCTGAAGGCCAGATTTTGAATTTCTAAATAAGCTGTCCAGCCCAAAAGTGATTCTAAACGGGGCAAGTTTGAAGACAATGTTTTACGTCGTATAACTCACATTAAAATTTAGAATGAAGAACTAAGCGCGACTATTTTTTGCGCACGATGTCCACAAATAACTAAATATTTATATATATATATATTATTTTTATCAATAAATTTAAAATTATTTGTACACTGTTAGGTTCGCGTTTTTAAACTTCAAACTTTTTTTTACGAAAGAGTTACACATAAAAGACACCACGGACAGCACATCGTTCGACTTTCAACACACGATGAATCGGTTGCGATGCTGCACGAACAATATCGGAAAGATGCTGCGTAGGATACGCCGGGCGCAACGGCTTCGCAACCGTTCGAAGGGCAAAGGATTCGCGACGACAAAGTAGCGTCTTCCAACTTCAGTAAGCTAATGGGGCTCGAGAGTACCTCGCTAACATTTCCGCAGAGCGAGCGCGGCCGGCCAGATGGAGGCGCAGTATGCTCTCGCGTCGCGATTGCTACGTCGTTCTTCTGCCTACACTGATGATATGTGCACTGGCAGTCGAAGCAGCCCTCTCGAGACTTCATTCGAGTCCAATAGACGACTTTCTAGCTCGAAAGACTCTCGTAAAACTGAGAGTAGAAGTCACTTCGGTTGGCGGCGTAAGCGGCGGCTTTATGTTTGTCGACACCTGCGTCGTCAATGACAAATATGCACAGAAACATTAAATATAAAAAATAGAGCACGCAGAAAGAAATACAAACATGGCAGGGGCACGGACAAAGTAGAAGACGTTAACGCTAGGTAATGCATATACATACAAAATACACTAGAAAATACAAAAATAATTAAATCTAAAAAACAGAATTAAGTTTTCAACGCCGAGGTAAGGCAATGCGAAAGAAGAGCAGCCGGCAAACAAACTGCAATAGTCCTATAGGCAGCTAAGGACGTATTTGTGATCGCGGTTAGAAAGTACCGGCGACGTACGCCCCATGAAGTTGGCTAAATAAAATTCTCGCTCCGAGCGAGCGCGTGAATGACTCTTTTCCACTTTCCTACCTCTGCAATGCAAAAAAAAAAAAAGGTCGCGGGTTTATAGTTTACGCGACACAAATATCGATAAGCCATTGGCTATGGCAGTGCAATATTGACCAGCCTATACCATGACATCACAAATATTGGAAAACGCTTGGCTTTGACAGTTTAATATTCACCAGCTTAAGCCAGCGTAAATACAATATCGGAAAGCCATTGGCTCTGACAGTCCAATATTGTACAGGTTATGCCGGCGATATCCAATATTGGAAAGCTATTGGCTTTGACAGTCCAATATTGGACAGCTTATGCCGGCGTAAAGCCAATATCAGAAAGCCAGTGGCTCCGACAGTCCAATATTGGACAGCTTATGCCGGCGTATTTCCAATATTGGAAAGCTATTGGCTTTGACAGTCCAATGTTGACCAGCCTATGCCAACGTATTACCAATATTGGAAAACCATTGGCTTTGATAGTCCATTATTGTCCAATGTGATTCCAATATTGGGAAACATATGGCTCATTGGGCCATTGTTGGGCCATTCTTTGCCACATCAAATCCAATGTTGGCCCAATACGGTGTGCTGCCTGGGTTGCTGTCTGCCACACGCCGGCCGGCCAAGCCGACGCCGTCGTTTAAATCGTGTGAATAAAGACTATGTTCTGACATCGCATTTGTTTGAAATATAATGAGCTTCAGACACTTATTAGAATTCATAGTGAGGTGCGATGCCAAATATGGTTTATGGAAAGTCCGGGCGTCGATCGAGATGATCGTCTGCTAAAAGATCGGATGGCACACGTGAGGAAAACACGTTAGGCAATCGGTTGATATCCCAAGTGTTGTTTGCGGACTCACGCTATGCGAGGATGCTTCGTACCTGGTTGTAACCATCGCTACGATGGTGGTGGTGGTGGTAAAGACTTTAATTGATTCTGTTCAGTGATGAAGCCCCCCGGATCAGGTGCCCAAGTCCAAGGTCCCGGAGGCCACCGCTACCCGTCTAGCCCGTTCGAGCAGCGCTCGCTGCCACTCGGGCCATGAGCTGAGTAAAGCGGCCTCCCAGGAGGTTGTAGCATGACTCCTACCCCGTCAGGGGGGGGGGACATGCCCAAGTACAGTGGTAGTGGGAGGGTTCAGGTGATAGAGAGCCCGGGAATACGCTGCGGTACCTGTCAGGAATGTATCGTTGAAGGTGAAGTAGTTTAGGGAAAGGAGTGAGTCTGGAGTTTCCTCCATTCGGAGGCCTCCTGACTGTTAAGGTCGTTGTGGAATGGAGGGTACTTTTTCCGCTGCGAGCGGTAGTACTCGATGACATGATTGAAGGTTTCTAGGTGCGGTGTCTGTGGTTTGCGTTCCTGATCTTCTTCGCGGCTAGTGTTGTCCCCAACTGTCGTCCCTTTCCTATGCAAAGCCCGGATAGTTAATCCTCGGTCTAGGGCGTCCACGCTCCCGTTGCCGGGGAAAGAGGCATGGCCGGGTGTCCAGACTATCCGGACCAGAGGCAGTCTTGTGTGATCGAGGTCGGATAGAATTTGGTTGCTCCAGGTAGAAAGCAATTTTCCAGCCCAGGCCCTGCACGCGGCTTGAGAATCAGTTATGATGGTAACCGTGGTATTGGAATCAAATTGTGCTCTGTACTGAGTGGTCAATATGGCTAAAGCTATCGCCGCTTCCTCGGCCTCAGCGCAGGAGGAGGAGCCCCTTAGGGAGGCCGAATACCCATTCCTGCCGTCCGAGTCGCACACCGCGATGCATTTGCCGCCCGGGGGTGAAAAATAGGAAGCAGTGTCGGTATAGAGTACATCAGGGTCTCCGTGATATCGTCTACGTAGGTACCGAACCCTTGCGAGTCTTCTGCTCCCGCGTTGACTTGCGGGTGCATGTTCTTGGGGATGGGCATTACTCGAACTCTCGCGGCGATTGCCGGAGGCGCGAGTTTCTGCCCTCCCTCGTCAAGGGAGGATGCCGGAGTCCGATAGCCCGGTCTACGAAGTAGGGCCCTCCTGGCCTTAGTTCGGCCGAGTCGGGTTCTCTGTCCAATTGACTGTGCCTCAGTCAGCTCCTCTATTGTGTTGCGAAGGCCTAGTTGGAGTAGGTGCTCGGTCGAAGTGTGTTGCGGGAGGCCAATGGCGTCTTAACCGCCATGCGAAGAGTGGCGTTAAAAGCATCGATTTATTTTCGGCGCAAATTTTGGAAGGGCGCGTTGTAGACTTTGTGGCTCACCAGTTGAGCTTGAACTATCCTAATTGTGTCTCCCTCCTTGAGTCCTCGACGTTTACTAGTGACTCATCGGATCAAGTGGGCAATCTGCTGGAACTGTTTGCGCACCACTTGGACAGTAAACGACGCTTCGGCGTCTGTCTGTAGTTGGAGGCCAAGAATTTTGAGTCTCTTTGCGCTCGGGATGGGTTTACCGTCGATAGACATAGTAATCTCCTCGTTGATTTTGATCGTAGCCATACCATGAATCAGAAGCAGTTCCGACTTGTCTGCAGTGCAAGAATGTCCTGCCGCTCTGGCGTACTCCTGGGTAGCATCCGCAGCCGTCTGCACCGCGTCTTGGATCTCTCCGTCCGAGCCACTCTAGACCCAGACGGTACTGTCGTCCGCATATAGTGAGTGCCGAATTTTCGGAATGTTGTCTAGGACCGAGGGAGCCACGCCATGGCGATGTCAACTAGAGTGGCCGAGAGGACCGAGCCCGTAGGGGTTCCTCGGCCGGTGAGGAGTATGAGACCGGAGCGTTGGTCTCCTATCCCTAAGGTAGCGATCATGGTCCTTGAGGAACTAACTTACGCACTCATACGTTCGTCTCCCACATCTGGCCCGGGCTAGACCTTCGAGTATCGTGTCATGCGATACGTTGTTGAAGGCCTTCTTAAGATTCAGATCCAGCACGGCCCTGGTCTGAGTCGTGCCTGGGTAATCTAGGATGTCCTTCGTGAATTGCAGAAGAACGTCCTGAGTGGAGAGGTTCGGTCTAAAACCGAACATCGATCTGCCGAAGAAGCCAATTCATTCTGGACGCGGTTGGAGTCTACGGAGCACGACGTGTTTCATTAATTTGCCAATACAGGGGGTGAGAGAGATCGGTTTGAGGTTTTGGAGTGGTAGAGGTTTGCCCGGCTTGAGAATTAGCGTAATGTCTCCACGCTTTCACTTTCTGGGGAGCTGCCCAGTGGTCCATACTTGGTTGAAGTATCCAGTCAGGGCTGAGATCGAGTCGTCATCTAGATTCTTAAGAAGCCTGTAAGTTACACCATCTTTGCCTGGGGCCGTGTTCCGAGTGATGTACTGGAGAGCGTTCCGGAACTCCTGCTGAGTTATGTCCGCGTTTATTGGGTGAGGGCTATCCCCTTCGTTATGCGTGTACGATGGGTACTCGGGTCTGGAGCCTACGGCTATACACCGCTCTATTAGAGTTTCCCCAGAGCCGGTCTCCTTCCTCTCTGGGCAGGGAGTGTAGAAGTTTGGTCTGCGCTTTGCTCGATTCGACTTTGGTTTTGGTCGGATCGAGGAGGGGTACGAAGCAGGGCCCATGTCTGCTTCGTGCCCTAGGGTACCCTGCTGTTGGTCGCAGGAGTTTGTGCCAATTGGTTTCGGTTATCTCTTCGGCGTATTGTTTGGCCTCGTGCGTGAGCTTCGCAATGCGCGTCGGGAGCTTCCGGTCGTATTTTGTCGTCTCCACCTCTTCGCAAGGCTGCGACGAACCTCCCAGAGGTGGAGAAGGTGAGGGTCGATCACGGGAGCCTTGTCGGTCGTTAGGATCGTCTTGGTCGCCCGTTCGACATCTTCCTGGGTTTGTTGTACCCATCGCTCCAACGCTCGTTCATTCGCCCTTATGGGGTTCCCTCTGGCCTCAGCCGATCGGAGTTGTGGGAACCCGTCCCAATTCGCGAGGTGTTGCGGTTTGCCTCGCTTTCGATTTAGCTGAACGGGCACTTCGGTTTCGAGGATGAAATGATCTGAGCCCAAACTCTCTCCAAGGTTCGTCCAAATACAACTATCTCGGGTTCTGGCAAGCGTCAGATTAGGGCAAGTGTCGCGACTAATGTTATTGCCGATCCTAGTCGGCTAGTCGGGCTCGTTCAGGAGACTCAACCGATAGACGTCGATGGCGTCCATAAGCTTCCTCCCTTTTGCAGAGGCCTTGGCATACCCTAAGGTAGTATGTAGTTGCAATAAAGTCGCCTACTATGAAGAGATTAATTTCTTTTGGGCAGGCTATGCGGAGTGCATTTCGGAAGAGATGCTTGAACGTGCCTTTGGATTTGCTCGGAGAGTTGTACACGTTCAGCAGGCATTAACTGAAGTGGCCACTCTTCTGTGGCAGGCGTTCGAGGAAGACGTACGGTATGGAGGTTTTAGCGAATGTTCTATTACCGGGACAAGTTTTGATACTAAGGTCGATACTCTAGATTTTCCTCTTCGCTTGTTGTTTCTTGACCGAAGACGTATAACGCGACAGGGACGGTACGCAGCCCGCTTCCTGTAGGGCTATAGCGTCCGGCTGCTGCTCTTGTGTGGCGAGAAACTGTGTAAGGGCCCCGCGTTTGCGGCGGTACCCCCTACAGTTCCACTGCCACACCTGAGCCGCACCGGTTCGTGCGGTGTTAGAATTTGCGTGATCGGATCTACTGGGGGCTGTCCTGTCCATACTGAAGATTTGGAATTTGCTTCGGTTGCGGTGCCGAGTCTTGCTGGCAGTGCTGTTGGTTGATTATGTTGTGAACAGGCGGTGGAAGAGGGCTTTTAGAGTTTGGTTTGAGTCTCGGATCTTGGGGGGTCCGTCAGCAATCGGCTCTGGTTTAGGCCCGGCATAGCCTCCCAGCCCGGGCGGGGGTAGGGGCATTGAGGGCCCTCGTCGCATATTTGGACAAGGACCGATCGAACCGTGATTGGAGAAGATGCCCCAGCGCTTGGATTTTGTTTCTGATCATGCTGTTTAGCTTGGGTGCTAAGGGCTTCGATCTGCCTTTGAAATTTGGCCTCAATGTGCTTTTCGAAGGCTTCGAGCTTGCACTGCATCTAGTTTCGAGTGTGATCGAAGTTTTGGTGCATGTATCTTTCTAAGCGATTCTCAAGATCGTCTTTCTCGGTCGTAGAGTCGAGCGCAGCGCGTTTGGTGGGTGGCGGACGAGGAGTTTCCGAGTCACCGAGTACTACCGGGGCAGTGGGAATTTGGGAGGTTGAAGAGAAGGAATTTCGGGGAGCGGGGTAGGGGGTTGGGAGGCCGCTCGTCCCAGCTCACCTGCGTATTGACAGCGGCGAGTCCTGAGGGCTCTTCCGGTGGCTTCCTCCCTGCTGCTGCGGCAATAGTTGGGGCAGCTGCTGCGGCTGATGCTGGTTCTTGACTTGGGAGTTTTTTTCTAGACCGGGATCTTCCTCGGATACCGCCCGACGGTCCTGTGTCTGTCGGGTCAACGATGGGCTCTTGCGTTGCGTGCGGAGCTTGGGCAAGAGTTTGAGCGTAACTTTCTAGTCCCGAGGCTATGAGAGCGTATGGTTTTGGACTCTGGAATCCCCGGCTTCCATTGCCAGCCAGTGGGCTTGAGAGTTTCTTGTCAGTTGTAGGAGTTGTCTTCGTTGCGAGGCTGTACCGGGTCGGAAGTTCTGACTGTTGGAGATCTTCGCCTTTTGCAGATTCCTCTTTTCTGCTTCTTGTTTTCGAATCCAGGCCTTGTTGTACGGTGCCTTGCGTCGTGCTTGGCATTGCGAATGGTTGGAGGGGTGGTTCCCTTCGCAATAAATGCAATGAGGAGAGCGACACGTGATGCTCTATGGCCCCTCCGAGGCAACCGCAAATCGCACATCTGGCTTTTTCTGGATGCGGGGTGTGGTTTTCCCTTTTCGGGGAGTGAGTGTGTGTGCGGGGCTGCGTTGCGTCGACCGCCGAGCAACCAGTTCACCACGCCGGGAAAGTCAAGCCTTCGTCGTCCGTCGGACCCAAGACGTCGGTGAGTCTTCGGACTTCGTTTGAACTTTCCCCTGGACTTTGGGTTCACCAGTGGAGCATTTTCCTTCCTCGGAACTTTCGTTTTCTATGCGTAGGCGAACGTTGTTCCCGGCTGCATTTGTGCCGCGAGCGGCGAGTTGTTTCGCGTTGTGTCGGGAATTGAGTGCTGTTTTGTTGTTCTTCGTGGCCCCGCCGCCCGAAGTTTCGTCAGTGTGTTGTGGGTGTAACGCGTGTTGCGTTTGGTTGAGTTTTTCGTGTGCAGCCGTGCGCGGCTTTTTATCGCTTCTTATTAAATTTCTTGTTTTTTTTTTTGTTCTTTTATTCCTGCGTGTCGTCGCCTTTCTCTACTTTACACCGGGCGTGGACCTATCGCTTGTCACCGGTCCGAACCTAGCATTTTTATTATTTTTCAATAATTTCTCGTTTAATCTCGGAGTGTTTCATTTATCGGGTTTATTAAATCCCCCCCCCCCCCTCCCACACACACGCAAACACACACTCTGTGACACCTTCACCGTCGGCCTCGGAAGGCTTCGGCCGACCTGAGGGGATTAAACGTCGCCATCCCCGAACAGAATAAAGAATGTCGAAAATACGGAGATTTGAGCACGACAGAAATATGAAACCCTTCCGGGGGCGTCAGGGTGATTGGTCTTTGAGGGTCATTACTTCCCTTCGAGCACCCTGTCCAGGCGAGCTGCCTTCGAGCTACCATTAGCACTTCTTAGTGGGAAAGACTACGGATTACCAACTTCAAAAACCTTTTGTTGCCTTTTCCAAGAATTCATTCATAGAAGCAAAAAGAGAGGAGCTAGCGTTATTGTGAACAATCTCAACGTTATTGGCTGTCACTCCAATCCCTTCAGGTCTCCGCGTAGGGACATTTAAATAACTGAACGGCAACGAGCAATTGAATTTTATTCTCGTAATTTGTGGTTAGAGTTTGTTTCTGTATAGTGTCTGAGCCGATCAAGTCTTGCTTGCCCGTTTCGACCTTATCGGATACATAACATGCAGCGCAGCAGAAAATGGTAAGCTATTTTTATATTGCCCTTAACTTATTTAGTGCTCGTTGTTCTGATTATATGTTAAAACAACCAAGTCAGGCTAAAACTGTACTGAGGACATAATTTGATAAAATATTCTAACTTATTTCGTAGGCCTTATTGTACCACGCATTCTGGTGTAGAGCGTTTTGGCAAATGTTTCGTCACATAATAGCCGACGCACAAATTTTTTCTGGCAATCTCAAAATCTGAAATTTATTATGAGGATTCGATATAGATGTTGTCTAATTGAACTCGACAGCGGTGATCAGAGGTTCTGTCGCACATGAGTATGGTTCAGTCTTTTTGGTAAATACTGGAAAACCCAAAAATTAACCTCCAAACTGGTTTTATAAAAAAAAAACAAAAAACTGGAATTGGAGTTGCTCTTAAACATCTGAAACCCAAGATTCATGGGAAGGAAACCTGTATTACAGCTTTATTTTGTTTTGAACGGGAACACCGCCCACACTGAACTGTCCGCGAGGCTGCTTCTTCCTTCGGACGTCCTTATCGCCTTTCTTTCTCTTATCTGTACGGGATTCACGCGCATGCTCCATTGGAGGTAAGGGAATCCTATGCCCGTTCTTCTTCAACATAGGTCCTGATAAACTCCGGTTTTTTTCGCGAGTCAGCCTTGTCAACCTCCAGAGCGCTGTCTAGCTAGCTGGAGCTTTCATTGCTTCGAGCGCGTCTCCACGCGTTGGTGCTGCCTTCATGGTCTGGTAGGGTTTCGTGTTTTCAGGGTTTACTTTTTAATTTTTTAGAATTCGTGGATGCTTTTTCGGGGTTTACTTTATCCCGCAGATTCTGTGTTCTTTGGTGACAACTTTTGGTGTTGGACGAGGAAACGGGGTTTATCTGAGATTATGTTGAAGAAAATGTGGCATGTGACTCCTTAATCACCGCGGAACATTCGCGTGACCCTAATAATCGCAAAACATCCCCGTGCCAAAAAAAAAAAAAAAGAGATGTGGGAATCTGGAGCAAAAACCAGCCTCGCGGACAGTTCATCGGAGGCAGTGTTTTGTGCCAAAATAAAACTGTATATGAAGATTTTCTTTCCGCAAGGGTTGGGGTTTTCTTATTCAAGGACCGATTTTGATAAAACCGATTTGGGGTTTAATTTTTGTGGTTTATCGGGATGTACCGAAAAACCCAAACCATAGTCTTAGGTAGTGCGAAATGAGCACAATGTTAAATCAAGATTCTGTTATCCCTTGCTTCGAAGCGTGAGATATTGCAATCGTGTCTTGAATTGCGACACTTCGTGTCGCTGAGGAGGAAAGACCTCTCTCTACCATTTATACGCGTCTTTAAACAAAGATCCAACACGCAATGAGGTGCGCGGCGAGTGTTCCCTCCCCCCCCCCCGCCCCCCTCTTTTTATCTTTTTTTTTTTTTTTATCCTGGGGCCCCCCCCTTGGGGGATCCTCTGGATCCGCCCCTGATTATGAAGTGATGATAGAAGCAGATGTTCATATATATGAATAAAAAAAATTACCTCGTCATTCATAGCTTACGTAATGTTTTATTTTTAATTTAGATTTATGTTAAACTATACAGGTTTCAATATTTTTAGGAAATCCCTGGATTGGACAAAAAAAAAAAGTTGGCCATCGGGTCAGCTAAACACGAAAAAACTAGAAGACAAAAAAAAAAAAGGGACTGGAGAAACACACAACGGTGTGTTTGTCCGGTCCTTTTTTGTCTTCCAGCTTTTTTGTGTTTAGCTGACCCGATGCCCATAATGTACAAACCATCTCAACTTAAACCCGTAACTCAGATAAAAGGTGATCAACATGTTTACATATAAGGTATTATTTTGAGAAAGGTGTAGATGCTGTACATATTTAAGAATGAGTTCACAAAATTCTAAAAGGATGCCGTGACGTGTGCTTGGTATAAGGTAAACCCTTATACTAAAATGTTCTTAATTTTTTCTTCTGTTACATACGTAGAATCCAGTCCCAGCAGTGGAAATACATGTTAAAATTTTGGAGAATGGAGGATTCGTGGTCTTGAAAAAATTCTTTATGGAAGACTTCGAACCTTTTAAAATCAGGGATCTCATCATTGATGGCCCATCCACAATTGAGGCGCGAAACACCACTGGTGCCATTGCGTTGGACTAGCATGGGAGCATATGGTTCTCAACGTAGAGGTGCGTATACTTCCATGATTCTTTGTTTGTACCGAAGCTCTTGTAAATTACTGGTATATTTCGGCGTCATATTTTCACGCCAGAGACCGGACCCCTTTTGCCAAATTTTAATATGTGTAACCTATGTTTACACACAAGGTTACAATTTAAATATTGTTTTCTGAAAAAAAAAACATTTATTTTTTGTAATCGATTTACGCTTCAATTGTGAACTCTGCCACAATAATTTGCTGCAACTGGAAATAAACAAAGCTCAGTGCCCTATATATGACTTAAGACAATTATCTTCCTTTGTATTTATTTAAAGGGATTGTAGAGTAAAATGTGACAGAGTAAACCATTACATTTCGATTATTGTTCCATTTACGGAACATATTTCACACAATATTCGGATATATCTGTCAAACCCCGCGTAAGTAAATTATTTTAAAACATAACCCAAATGTTCAGATGGCGTTCACAAAGGAAATGACGTTTTCGTTGGCAACAGCCGTAGCCCTTATGTAACATCATCAAAACAAAAATTAAAAAGAAACTTCCTCCGTTTTTTTTTTATAACGCGTTGATTTAGCACAGTATCGAAACAATAGATTTGTGCGTGATACTTTGCAGGAATTTCCGTGTCGTCGTTTGTTGTATGCCGTGGTAGCGGAGCAGGGAAAACCTTTCCTCTCTTCCCTCATGTCGCGTGAGAGAGAAGTCGGGGAAGGCCGGGGGGCTAGGCGCTTGACGTCGCCATAGTCGGCCTAGGTGAAGGTCAAGTGCACCGCGGAGCATCGCTCCAAAGATAGAAATTACCTGAGGTTTTTGGCACGAACTTGTGTCTACTGACTAGCGTCTTAAATATCTTGAGCAAAACGGTGGTCACTCTGCATTCTAGGATATTTACCTAATTTGTTTGGTTAGCGGTGTCGATTGTGTTTTAGTCATGTTTTTTCAGCGACATTATCGTTAAGCCTGCGGCAAACGTCATTTATTATTTTCATACATTTTATTAATACAGTAGCTCTTATATTGAAGTTCATAACAGAACAGCTTAATAGATAGGCACACAATTGTACCAAAGATGGGACAAACAAAATAACGTGGAGCATTACAAAGTTATTAATTCGTGAGATCACACGAGCACAAGAAAGGAATATTAAAATTTCAGCTCAAATATTCACTAATAAGAACCTAAAGTGTAAAAAATCTAGTACCAGTTATTGGCATTCAATCTTTTAATGGCACGTTTTTGTTGTTGTTTTTAATTAGAAAACGAGAAGTTCCCACGCAGTTGTAAATTGACCCACATTAGGGGAGTTAACAACACACTATGAAGCCAATTCCACTCTTCAATCGTTTGCACAGAAATGAATATTTAAAAATATATATCCTGCTGAAGCGTTGAACTATTTTTTCACGATTTACTCTACGTGATCGCCTATGCACTTATTTCAAATGTAGTACCGAGTCAATATATATTGCCTGTGTTAATTGGACTCAAACAGTTTTGACCGAGGAAATCTCCTTCTAGTCTCTAGTAACTGAAAACCAAACTAATTTAGCGGTTTAGTCACAAATTCTTTTTTCTACTTGGAGTGTATCAAACATGCTACCAACGTTTAAACGTTTTTCATAATTTTCTTCGTCATTGTTTGTTTTGTTAGGACCCTGAACCAGATTGGGGTACTTCAATATAGAACATATCATTGTTTTATAAGCGTCAGCGTGGTGTCACTTGAGGCAGTTTTTTCCTTCCATCTAAGGAAGCCTAGACTTTGATATTCAGAGGCGCCAAAGATATCAACATGGGTACGCCATTCTAAATTGTGAAAATTGATAACGTCAAGGTATTTAAAACTCTCAACATTACATGAGTTAATATTCCCCATATAATAAAAAATGACAAGACACTTTTTTGTTATATGAATGAATGCCGATTTCTGGGAATTCATCCAAATTGGTCATTTCCCGCTTCAGTGCCTTAAAAATTTCAAATTCCTATTGAGGTTTCACTCCATCATTTGTGTTGTCTACTCGAGAATAAAGATGATAGTCATACACAAATAGCCTTAGGTGTGTTGGCTTTTAGATATGTGAAACAAGTCACTGATGTATCATACGAACAGCCACAACCCCACTACTGAGCCTTAAAGGACTCCCGATAATACGGGTAAAGGAGCAGGTATGATTCTGTTAATTCCAACTAACTTCGATTCGATAAGGAAGCCTCAATCCACTTCACGACATGCCTTCGTGAAGTTTCTACAAGTTGTGTTGCGGTTGACAGATCGCTTCTAAAACCGTGCTGATTTTGTATAACGTGCCGCGCTCTTCCAGAAGAGTAAATAAATATTTCGAAACGACGCTCTATTACTTTACGGCATATGCTTGTTAAAGATATAGGACGGTAGTTTACACCCGAATATGCAATGCGAATACATCTGATGCTCCCACATTGCAACACGATCGAAGGAAACATCGGCACTACCTTTAGGGTCATCAGAAGCGCGACACCTTTCTCACGATAAGTCTTAATACGGCCGAAAAAAAAACAATTTCAGTTGGCACGCAGTAGATTAAAAATTCTCACTAAATTTACTTTTTAAAACGTAAAATTGGAAGAAAACAACCTGTACAATCATCTGTTTAATATTATCCACGTTTGACAATACATCACACCCGGTGTACATCACATACAATTTCGAACGTGAAACTGCTGTGTAAAACACAAATCGGAATTCAAATGACTTTAGCTTCGGCCGTCTAAATGGGTACTCCCAAGATTTTTGAGCTAGCCCAATTAATTAAACTTTGGGAATCACTGGCCTTTACCCTTTACTGTATGTTATTTAGTATCACGGAACTCAGAACAGTTATTGTCAAATAGGCTAGTGAAATGCCAAAATCAACATTCAAATATAGCCGCACTTTCCAGTGCCGTGATGTTAGTGGAGGGCAGGTTCAGCGGGCAGTCCAAAAATTTACTTCACCGACCGGATCTTTCGCGGGTGCTGGAGCGAACTTCCAAGGCACTCATTGGACACCATTAAACTGATTGCAATCAGTTGAGAACAAAATCTGCAGTCCAAAAAGTAAACCTCTAACCCCCGCAGTCGTGTTTTTTTTTTTTTGCCAGTAGAGACTTTTATTTATGAAAAGAAGCTGAGGATCGAAATTGTAAATTAAATATTGTTGAATCGGGAACTATGAAGAAAACGCCGGAGTATCCCTTTAAATGAATCATAAAGGCAATTTGATTTTTTTTAATGGGGTACTTTGAGGCGTTTTGGTGTCCTAGTATGCCGCTCAATTTTTTTTTGAACTTTTTCCGTCGTGCTTTTCGAGTGCTGCCAAGAGTGCTGCTCGACGTGACGTCGAGCAGCACTCTTGGCTTTCGGTGTGACTTAGTGGACGCTCAATGCGGTTCCCGCGGTTGGCTATAGCGCACGGCGGTCTGTGAACTGGAAAACGTGGACGACAACGCCGCGCTCGCAGAGAAGTTTGAGCTCCCGTTCAACCACCTCACGTCGGCGGGAGATGCTTCTCAAAACGCGAAACTCTGCATTGGCGCTTCAGGAGGGAGACCCAGACTGACTACCGACAGAGCCGTTCATGAAGACAACTTAGTCAGTATTTGGTAAGTATAGGGCAGAAATGAGGGTTTAAATAACCTTGGGCGCGATGATTGACAGCTATTGTAACCAACCACTAGACACAAATATTCCCCTAGCCAAGAAAATGAGCTTAACAAATACCCTCCAATCACAATTTCTAGGTAAGGATGTATTCAAGGATTTCTTTTCAGCACGCTAAAGTTGAAATTCACGACTCTTCGTGAATGAAATGGCAAAGCACGTGACGTTGTCATCACAGTGACATTCAGACCGCACTAAATACTTTTTTTATTGAAGTCCTACGCACTTACTAGAAGAAGGTTTCTACCTTCGAAAAACCGCTTGCTTTCATATGTAACACCGATTTTACGCTGCAGTGCAAGACATTTATGGTGGTCCGCGTGTTGAACGACGAAAACGACCTCCTCTCGTCCGCCATTTTGCCTGACCAGCGCGCCCCCTATAGTTCGCTGGAGTCGCGAATACGTATTTACAAAGTTGAGTGGTGCGCCGGCACACTATAGAGACCCTAAATTATACTTATCAAAACAGGATGTGGGACGCAGTATTACCCTGCTTCTACTCACTATGAAAAACTGAGAATGCCATCGTCGCAGAAACTCCTGCTCTCCAAGCGTCCACAGTTCATACTCCAAGGAGTCCGCTATCTTCTCGCGCAACGTGAAAAGCATAGAGAGGCCTAAAACGGCGACGCTGCAATTTCGGCCCCTACATCTATACTGCCACAAGACTTGACGTACTACTATTACTACTAGTTTCCGAAAGCGATTGCTTTTACGCCTTTAAAAATAGACGCGCATCCAAAACACTCCAGATAAAAGAGTGAAGAATGTGCGCGCAATCCCACATGGGATGAAAACATGCTCCTTTATCTCTGGCAAGTACAGTTGAGGCAGATATTCGTCACGGTAATGCCACAACATGGCAACCTGTCCCTGGAGGACAGCACTCCCTCACATCCTTCCAGCCAGTGTCGGCTGCGTCCACTGGTGCGTCTGCGGCTACCATGCTATCCCAAATTACCAAGAAACTCAGGGCTTGGTGTCGGGCAACACGTCAGCCGCACAAAGTGCTTCGAAAGTTTGCGATGCGGGACTCTCGTGAACGCATACAGCGGGCACCTATTCAGTCACCCGACGCTGTATCGCGATGACAGATACATAGTACAAAGAGGGAGTCTCCGCCCGAGGGCAATGGTTGCCAAGATTCAGGGGCGTGGCCTTGTAAAGAAAGACTTTGTGTGACTCAAGTGTGTAGTTAAAGGGGCCATGGAACGACTTTTTGTCTGGTTTTTAATTTACACCGATCTTGAGCGCACTGAACCTAGTTACTTTGTGAAACTTTTCTTTTCTCGAATTTCGCTTTATTTTAAAAGTTATATGCAAATTAATATTTCGAAAAACAAGCAAGAATAACTTCCTTCATGACGTCCCTGATCCTGGCTTGGGTGGACGTGAACTAGAGGAGGGGTAGTGAGCTCAGCGAGTGCTCACGGCTGACGTACTTCCGTGTCGACGGCTCTAGAGGGTGCCACCAAAGCATGTGCTGGATAGGCTGTATAAAGCGGGCAGCCAAGGCGGCTCGCACTGCATTGGCTGCGCGACTGAACATTAATTCGGCATGAGACTCCATTGGCCACAAACGACTGCAAACATGGGGTAAAGATCAGTTCAGAACGGGAGCCCCTTCGCGCTGCCAAACGGCCAAATCGCAAGCCAAACCTGCTCGCCAAAGACTTTCGGAACGCTCGGAACCGGTCGGATCCTGCAGCCCATACAACCAGAGCGCCGCCGCGTACATCCGGGACCTTTCTACGCTCGCCGCTTCATAGCCATGCGTGGCGTCGCGTCGGCGCCTGATCGCACTACGCCTTCCTTAGCATTCGCCGCCTTTTCTAGCGCTGGGTGGCAGGTATATCGATGGGTCATTACTTGTTTGCGTACTTTATAAACTTCATTTGTTTCTTCTCTGATCTAAAATACTCAACCAAAACTACTTTCATAACTAATTGAAACGGTTCGCGCCACTTATATTTTGTATTTCGACTAAAAAAAGCTTTCAGCGGCTCTGACCAGTGGTAAGAAAGGAGCTGGCCAGGACCTGCAACGTCACGATGTCGTCACACGATGCGCGCGTTCGGTACCACGGGTCGTCCCCGTAGGTGGAGGAGGCTTCCGCGTCGTCCGGTTAAGATATGACGCACTGATATTTAGTCACTATCTCCGTGCCCGCTGGCTTGCCCGAACCACAAGAGATGTGGAAACCGCAAAAAAGGTAGACGCCTAAATAGGATTGCAGGGCCCCTTCAGGTTGTTGCGCCTCCCGGTGGTGTGGGTAGGAGGCAGGTTCCGCTCCCCATGGTCTGGAGCGTGGTGGCACGAACGTCGCTGAGTGACGGGTCGGCTCGCTGATTGTAGTGAACTATGTACATTTATTTGCACCTGTCCAACTCCAAGTTAGAAGTCACAACTAGGGAGAACATCCTTTATCGTCCAGAGTCTCGGCCCAAATCCCCCAAAATCTTCCCCAGTTCCTATCTTCGAAACTCAGCCTATCCCTCTCTCCCAGAGAACCCGACCAAACAGTTCAAACGCAACTTTGTCGCTTGACCAGGACTGGACCAGTCTCGGGAAAGGCCTGCAATTACTACGTAAACAGACCCGCATACCAAAAGGCCCCGAAAAGATTTGCACCTCTCGCCAACTCTGATGCAACAGAGGCGCCGGACCAGACTCGTCGTTGTGTCCCTAGTGTACCCCAAAACAGGAAAGAAAACGTTGGGGGGGGAGTGGGGGGATCTGCTTTTTTATGACGAGCCGCGTGAATCCCCGGTGAACTTCGCTTCGCCCCCTGGCCCCGAAGGTCACCCCGGCGACGCTCGGGCGGCTGAAAAAAACAACAACACATAAATAAGAGAATTAAGACCAAGAATTCAGCGCTTCGGAAGTTAACTGGTGTCAATCCCCTTTTTGCGCTGGTCAATGCGCGTGCCGGTATGACTGCGATTGACTTTACCAAAGTAAACACACTCCTTTTTCTTTTCTCTTTTTTTGTAAAAAAAAACCTACCTAACAAAGTTGTTGTGCGTATATGCAAGAAAATAACTTTAATATTACTTGAGTAAGTATGCAGTTATTCCATTACTAAATTAGGATACCTGTATGACATTACAAGTAATTTGATGGCTTCTAATGAATTACGTGCAAGTCTGCAGCCTAAAAACCAATGTCACGGGACCGCCAATCTCCGGTGAAGTGAACGCGTTGAAATAACCAATGCAGCCGTTGAATTGTTTCAACAGATTTTTAACTCACATCGGTATCTAAATGACATAATATATTGACAAATTGTTTTTTATTTCATTGTCATTTAGTAGTGCATACTTATATCTGGTCCTTGTATTGTCTGTATTTTGACCTATTTTATAAAGATAATCGTATCACCTTCACTTAAACGTTAATTAGGATAATCACAGTTTACTGTCTACCACGCTAGGGTAACAGTCTGGTCACTGTCAAAAAGAGGATTTACGTAGGTCCATTTCGATCATGTAGTTATGCAACATTTTTAAGTTTTGTTGCCTTATGTTACGACTAATCTTATGCAGATATTTAAGTCTTTAAAATGTTTCATACATGTTTTACATAATCTGTGTTCTAAATTTCTTGGCCGATAGTGGTACAATCGCACTCATTTAGGCGTTTTGAATGCACAATAATTATATGTACAGCTCTCAGCCAGTGTTGCTCACTCAAACATCAAAGATCCGCATTAGGCACCCGGAAAGCCTGCTAAGAAACGCAAATTTGAGGATGCAGGGCAAGAAAAGCTTTTTTGTTTAAATTTAATTTACTGTCATGCAATGTAGAAACCTTCAAACAAAAGCTAACAACCCTTAAGAGCAAGATCTTTGTGTGAATCAGATCACTCCCGTGCATTGAACATCGTACACTGCTTAATCTCGCTGCTACTGCTAATGTCGGGTATGCTGCTCACCTGACAACATACAAACCTCCATTATTCTGAAGTCGTGTGGAACATTCCATGGCAATTCAAAGCTTTAGAAAAATCTTGCCAGGCTTTGCAGAATGTTGTTTGCAGTGGTGGTATCTGACCTTTCAGAGGTGGCTTGAAACTTCCTGTAACCATTCTTAATTGTTTTAGATTCTATAAAGCCCCCTTTCTCTTTGAATCTTATGCGTATAATACCAGGCCTATTTCATCTGACGCACTTGAAAAACGCTTATAAGCGTTTAGGCAAGACTCAATTCACAGCAAGTTCCAGTGTTTTTCAGCATACTATCTCAATAACGTTTTAAGCCTTCCTCTCAAAGATCCCTATTCTGTTGGGAGTGGAAAACTGACAAGTTTTATGACTCACCGCGTAAACTTACCACGTAAATTAAAGGGAAGTTCAAACACTTGAGAAAAAAGGAGTTAGATGTCAATTTCGGCGTATTTTCATCCCGTGAATCTGAATATCACGTTTATTTTCGACGAAGATGTAACTAACGCGAGAAGACACGAAAACTTCCGACCAGTCGTGACGTCACTCTAGGATCTTTGGGCGACAAAGCGCGTGTCGCTCATATGGGCAGCGCGTGCAACTACTAGCTTTTCAGGTATTTTCTGCCGCAGTGACATCCGTCGTGACGTGTCTTTGTGACCTTTTTTTGGAAAAAGCAAGAGTTCACTTGCATAGGTTTGAAAGGCGCGGTAGATGCGCGAGAGCGGAGATTTAAAAAAAGCCTGTTATGGCGTCACGCCCCGGGAAGGAGTGGTTTCAGCGATACTTTGAAAATTAATTTCTGCAGCCTCCGCGCACCAAATTAAAAAATAATATCAATATTTGTGATCCTGAAGGCCTGATGAAGACGATCTAAGTGTTTCTCCCTGAAATACAGAACCGCTTCAGTTTCCTTCTAAGCTGTTCATGATAAATAAACATAATATGAAAACAGTTTAGACACTAAGAAGGAACCCAAACATGAGCTGAAAACCGCTAAAACTTTCGCCACCCTCAGCATGGCTGTTTCTAAAGCTACACAGTATTTAAAAAAAAATTAGCTTGAGCACCCGCTAAGCTGGCACTACTGTTCTTAAAGCTTTTTTTAGCGTTCGCTTAGTACTTGTCGTTTCGTCTGATTCAAAGCACTTTTCTTGAAAAATTATTATTCCACAGTCGTAATTTTCTAGCATTAGTGCAGTTTACAGTGTTGTCCCAACTGGAACCTTTGCTCTAGTATGAACACAGATTTCTATGCCACCATTAATACGCCCAATTTATTGCAGCTTCCTTCATCGAGATTAGAATGAGTGATGACAAAGAGAAGCTCATAAACAACTTTACGAAGGCCACACTAATCACATGGGATGACGTAGTGAATGGATCACTGATTCCGCTTGAGCCTTGGCAGTAAGACATTGATTAATTTCTAATCAATAGTAACAGTCCGTCATTGGTTAGACATGATTCCAAACTGGAGACGACTGACGTCAAGGGGACAAACACACACCTTGCATGATTGAGACGCTCGTGTTTGTCCCTTTGTCGCCGTCGCCTCCGGTTGAGGATCATATGTAGTAAGATGATAATAATAATAATAATAATAATAATAATAATAATAATAATAATAATAATAGTTTTATTGCACATATGAAACATCAATACAAAAGAAAGCGAGTCTGTCAAAAGCCAAAAGCGGCTTGTAGGACTAAACTCGGCATCGACGTAGAGAAAAAACCGTTATATATAGACATAGTATTAGACGCAAGTAAACACAAGTTACAAAAATTGCAGACAATCCTGCAAAAAGAAAAGAACACGCAAAAAAAGATCATACCATCAATCATAATGGTTCTGGAAAATTAAGAAGCAACAAAGGTAGAAAACATTGTACAAAACATCTCATGAAAAAAAAATACTACTAGTATGCCGAAAAGAACAAAACGCAAAAATATTACACGACTCATTTATAAATACGCGCAATAAGTGAACTGAAAAACACAAGGGAAAAAAACACACACACACACGCACCATATATGCACGTGCATAACTGAAAAAAGCAGTGAAATGAAATATTAAAGGCCGAGTGTTCAAGGCCTTAGCAGATCGTTCTTAGTAGTTTTTTAAGTTTACGTTTAGAATCTAATTCAAAAAAGGTATTGGAAAGGCCGTTAAAAAGTTCGGGGACATAAAACGAGCGCAGTCGTTGTCCATACTTCGTATACACACGTGGGATGATGAAACGTTCACCATCTCTTAGAGAGCGATGTACAACCCTAGGAATGTTAAAAGGGCTTGACCAAATATGTTTACTAATAACAGACCTTTGGAAAAGAGCCGAAAAACGCGGAAGACCTAAATATTCAAACAAATCCTCACTTGGGATATTTATAGATGTATACGCTACGCCTTTTAAAATGCTTTTCAAGATGCTATCAATTTTATCTTGCCAGAGCATAGAACACTTTGCGTAGACAGTAATGCCGTATCTCAACAGACCATAGGCTAATAAAGCATTCGCGATCATTTTTCTAACAGAAAGAGGGAGAAACATTTTGATAGAGTATAACATACATGATACACTTCGTATCTTTTTAGCAACATAACTAAGGTGAGAGTTCCAGGACATATCAGTGTCAAAATAAATTCCTAAATACTTATTTGTATGAACATATTCGAGAGGATTACATCTGCAGCTCGTACAGTTTGACGAGTGTAGCACAAAAGGAACATGTGAACTCATACGTTTTAAAGGACTATGGAAACACATCAGTTTTGTTTTATGAACATTAATTTTGATAAGATTGGCGTCAAACCAGTTCATTACCTGGGTAGCATTCGCTTGCAATATGTTAATCGCGGTGTTACAATTTATATGAGTTGACACTAGCAGCGTATCATCCGCGTATTGAAATATTTGACATCCTGAGACAGATTTCGCGAGGTCGTTTACGTATAAATTAAACAAAAGTGGTGACAAAATGGAACCTTGAGGTACTCCTGCTTTCAAAGACACCTTGGCGCTACAGGTGTTGCAAACTGAAACATGCTGCGACCGGTTTGCTAGAAAATCTTGAAGCAAGTTGAAAAAAGGCCCTCTGAAACCGTAGTTAAAACGTTTTTTCAAAAGTATTTCATGATTGATAGAGTCAAACGCCTTAGCAACGTCTAAAAACAGAGCGCAGGCATATTTGTTTTTTTTCAAACGTGCTATGTAATGAATCTACGAGGTTTTCCAGGAGAGATTCGGTGCCACGTCCCGCGATAAAACCGTACTGAGACGGAGCTAATAAATTATACTTATCAAGAAAATTTGTCATAGTTTTCAAAATGTGTTTTTCAAGTAGTAACGCTAAGCACGGAAGAATAGAGATCGGCCTGTAGCTTTCTACGTTGTTTCGCGTGCCCCCTTTGTAAAGTGGTCTCACGATAGCACTTTTAAGGCCAATAGGAATGATCCCTGAATTGACAATACCATTTAAAATATATAATAAAATATTACTCAGAACGTCAAAATTGCGCCGTAAGTCGCAAGGACGAATATTGTCCGCTCCAGAGGCCTTGTTGGGCTTAAAGCTAAATAAAAATATACGCAAATCTTCCACAGTCATGTTGGGCAAAAAGGCGGATGACAAACTCGAATATTGCAAATTAATGGGCGTGATAAGATCGTCCTGTGACGCACCTGAAACAGTAGCAAAAAAGCGATTAAAAGCGTCAGCGATTTGCGACGTATCGGAGCCAAAATATTTTGCAATTGAATTATCTATAGATGACTTGCCGGAACATCCTTTTACTTCATTTAAAATAGCCCAGGTTTTGGAAACGTCATGACGAGATTGGAAAAATTTTTGTTGGAAATGTTTGCGTTTTTTGGAACGTACTAATGCATTCGCACAATTTCTAAGACTCTGGAATTGTATTTTTAACTCTTTATTATGGGGAAAACGACGACATCTCGCCCATAAAACGTCTTTTTCTTTGATAACTGAAAGGACGTCAGCAGTTAACCAAGGTTGATTTTGTTTGCGTCTTTTGATCTTAATAGTTTTCGTGCTAATTGCTTTAAAAGTTTCGAGTACATCAACTAACTTGGCATAGGCGTCATAATAGTCGGAATTTTCGATAAGCTCATTCCAGTCATAGTTGGAAATCAATTTATCAAGTCGACTCGAATCGATTATTGTTGCATGACTTTGATGATCAGGTGAATCGGAAACGACATCGAAATTGATTCGACATCCCACAAAGTAGTGGTCTGCCAATTTTTGCGCAATTACAGTCGATATTACTGGAACGCCCGAATTTCTAATGTTTATATGATCAATGCAAGATGAAACAAGCCTGTCCGATAAGTATTCTTCTCTAGTGGGAGCGTGAATGACACTTTCAATACCGTAGTCCGCAAGGATATTTAAATAATCACACACATTAGATTTAGAAGGCTTTAGAAGGTCAATATTTAGGTCACCCACAAGACAAAGCTTATCAGTAGACACAAAATTTCCTAAACTCAACTTCAGCTAATTTAAAAACGTAGATACACTTTCCGAGGGCGGCCTATAAAACGCCAAGAGGGATATAATAAAATTAGATTTACTGAGTTTTAACGAAAGACACTCTGCAGATGTGAACGAGATTTTTAGATCAACGGCTGACCAAACGTTTTTTACATATACGGCTATGCCTCCTCCTCTAGCCGAGTTGCGAGTCAGAAAGAAAGTTTCAAAACCGGATAAAGAAAAGTGACCTTGTGAAACAGCCACTTCTTGAACATCAATTTCTGTCAAGACAAACACGTCGACAACGTTCTCAACTGCTCGAACAATACGTTGAAACTCGTCCCAATATTTTCTTAAGCTTCTTATGTTTACATGTAGTACCGTCATCGCACTAGCACTAGGCGGAAAAGTGTCAAGAAAGGAAGGGAAGTCAGAAAGTACGTTAGTGTTTTCCATTGCTACGTTATTTTTTCGATGTCCCTAGTGCTGGCGATGCGAAGCGCGGTTGAGGTCTCGTCCTTTTTAGCGAAGATGGTGCCGTTCTTTACCCATACGAATTTGTACGATTTTTCTCTTCCCTTTGTCCTGGCCTGCCAGAAGATGTCCTTATTGGTTCGTGTTAAGTTGTCATTAAAGTATATTTTCTGTTGTCTTCCTGTCCGAGAAAGCGTGGCCAACCGCTTACGAGCACTCATCCATTGTTCTTTCCCAGATACAGATGCGAACTGAATTAAAATCGGAGGTGCATCATCGCGCCTGGAACGCAGGCGATGGCATGCTACCACCTCGGCAGGGTTAAAGCCCTCGATGCTCAGCTTTGTTGCAAGGTCATCTAATGTGACTCTCAGGTCTTCATCTTTCGTACAAGGAACCCCGTGAATTTCCATATTGCACCTTCTGCTGTACTGTTCGGTTGAATTTACGTTGTTTTGCAAATGTTCAATCATTGAGGTTTGCTCAGACACAGTAGCCTGCAGCACTCCAACTTCCGAACGGAGTAGTTGAATATCTCTTTCATTTGCTGCGACTAGCTGCATGACGGATTCACACTTTTTTACAGATTCTTGGAGCTCCTCGATAGTCTGTTTCATAGCGGCTACGGATGGCTTCAAAGATAAGAGATCGTCTACTTTGGCAGGAAGGTCGCAAAGGCGATCCACATTTACCTTCAACAAGTGAAGAAGCTCCAGTTTTTTGTTTATATCTACAAGTAGTGCTGACACGCTGCCCTCGTCGGCTGGTGTTATGGATTCATCGGGAGCGCTGACGCTTAACCTACTATCTCGACTCCTGCACGTGCGGCAATTCCAATTTTCGCGTTTAGCGTTTCCCATTGATTTAAAGGTTCTTTCCGATATGCCCGAGCACGCATCAAGATGATACGCATGATTACAGGAAGAGCATTTCATGTAAATTCCGTCACTCGGCACCGACTTAAAACACACAATACACTCCGGGTCGTTTCCTTGAGCCATAATTAAAAAGTTTTCAAAATCTGCGCACACTTACAAAAGCAAAAAAACAATTGAGCAAATACACTTGTTGCAGTCGA